>JAODAL010027360.1:0-55107 GCA_025379985.1 Phyllomedusa bahiana
AATGTTTACGATAAAAAAAATTTTCAGAAAAAAAAAAAACCCAAAAATTTTTCTTTTCCCAAAATTTTTTTCCTATAAAGTGGAAGCCCTGTTGAAGGGCAGTTATTTACTTCCAAATTTCAGAAACCCAATCTTTTAATTTAAAATAGTTTGCGAAACTAAAAGTTTGCAACAACAGCACCCAAATTTGATTTTGTTCATGTTTGGTCCGGGTGATGAACAAAACGGGAAAGGCACTAGCCCCAATAAAATTGTGAACCCGCATAAGAACTTTTGAACCATAAGAGATATTGCAAATCTGATTGCACAATCTTTTTCTAAAAACATTTTCTGGACTTCTTTGATAAATTAAAATGACCTTTGGGAAAAAGAACCTCCCCTTTGTTTCCAATATGGGGGTTTTTTAAAAGAAAAGCCAGGTCCCCGATATAGCTTAAAAAAAAAGGGTTTTCCCCCCCCAAAATGCTTTGGGGTTTTCCAGAAATGAAAATTTTTTTTTCTTTTATTTCTTAAATGAATCGATGTCCTGGGACTTTTGACTCACCCTTTACAAAAAACACCCTTTCCCTTAAACAACACAATTTCAAAAAAAAAAGGGCCCACAAAAATTTGAAAAAGGGTTTTAAGGGAAAGGGGAAAAAGAAAGGGGATAAACAGCCGGGTTAGCCCCTATTGAAAGAAAAACACACCATTTTTTAAAAAGTATAAAGGAAAGGGGGTTCTCTTCTTCATTGACATCTGGACTGTACTTGCTGGAATAGTCTTTCTGCAGACTCTGACACATCTTAAAGGCAGCCTAAGCATTGGTTATTGGTAGCGTTGAGCGATTGCGTGGCTATCGAGATCGAGCGAAGCCCCGATGGGCCCGCCCTATCGATAAGGGTTTTTTTGATAGTGACAAACGATTATGAGCGATTACCAAATTTAAAATCTATTGGGGGAAAAACAACCCCCTTCCCTTATTAAACCCAAACAAGGGGGGGAGAAAACTGAAAATTTAAAATCCACCCAAAATTTAAATGGGAAAACGTCAAAAACTAAGGCCCAAAACACTTGGTTAAAAAGTTTACAAAAAAAAAGTCACAGACCATATTTCTAACCCTGTCTTTACCACAGCAAAGAACCCCTTTAAACCCATCACCCACAAATTAAAAAGTGGGCCCAAAGGGAGTAAAGATTTGAACCATCATTTTTTTGAACTGGACCCTTTAATATTCCCGTCCCGGGAAAGCAAACCCTGACCCCAAACCCCGCTTTAAACCCCCCGATTTTTTAAAAATGCCGCAAAAAGGATCTTTTTAACCACCAAAAATTTGTTGAACTGGAAAAAACTAACTATATCTGTCCTGAACCCCAAATGACCCCTTAAAACCCTTTTGAAACCCCCAGTTTTAAAAAAATGCCAAAAAAGGGGCCTTTTTAAAACCCCCATTTTAAATTGAACCGGACAAAATACGTCCCCCTTTTTGGGCCACAGTATGACCATTAAACCTGTCCCCGACCCCCAGGGTTACAAAGTGCCCGGGAAAAAGGGGCCCTTTTAAAACCCCCAATTTTTGTTGAAAATGGACTTTTTCTAGAACGGGCCTTGCCACAGCAAGACCAAGGGCCGGAAATTACAGTGGGTGCGGGAGAGCCCAGGGTGGCGTCCTCACTATTAAAAACGGGAGTGTTTAAAAAAAGCCCGGGTGATGCAGCAAAAAAAAACAGTCGTGGGGAAGCAAGTGCGGAAGCGGGAAATGTGAGAACTCCAGCCTTCCTCCCTTTTCAACTCAAGACCTGGGTACGCTTGGGCCCCCCCGTATAGTGCGGACCCAAAAAGAGCTTCAATTGGAAATACTGGTGGTTAACGCTTTCCCGTTACACCCCGGTGCCCTTTTGCTGGCTTCATTTCTCTTTTACTCAAAGTGCTGGAGGAAATTGGGCTCTGTAAATTTGTTCTCCCGTTCCCTGCTCCATACTCCAAAGTCCCTTTTGAATAACCTACATTGGGGCAAGTTTTCCCCGGGACCCCCCCTTGTAAAAATTTCAGGGGAATTTTTTTAAAAAAGCAAATTTTTTACATGCAAGTTTTTTAGTATTTAATTCTAAAAACACATTTTTTTAAAAAAAGGAAAGGAAAACCCACCATTTCTTTTTTTCTCTTTTTTTCTTGTAATTTAAAAAGGGTTTTTCTCAATACAGGGTTGATTTAAACAAAGTTAAAGAAACTTGCAAAAAATTTCCCTTTTCAATAAAGTGTCCATTTATTTTTTTGTAAAATTTCCGGGATTTTTTGGGACCTTTCAATTTACCTGTTTGGGGAATTAGAATTGCCCGGGTTTAAGATTTACTTTGGGTGGCTTTCGTCAAAAAAACAATGCTTGGGGGGTTTCAAAATCAAAAAAACGGTAAATGTTTTATGGTTTTTTTTAAAAAAAAACGTATTTTGCCCCCTTTAATTCACCGTGGTGAAAATAAATTGCGTTTTAAGATTTTTCGTAATGCGCGTCAATGAACAAAAGCTGGTGGGCAAAAGTCAAAAAACACTTTAAAAGTTATGGTTTTGATATAATAAACGGGATTTTTTTCACCTTTTCAATTCAAACCGGGGTAATAAAGAATTGCCCGTTTTAAGATTTTCGTAATGGCCCGCTCAATTTAAAAATGCTGGGGGGGGCAAAAGTCAAAAAACACTAACTGTTAAAGTTTTGAAAAATAAACGGGTATTTTTTGCACCTTTTTAAATTTACCTGGGTGAATAAAAGAATTGCCGTTTTAAAAATTTAAAGTAATGCTGCGACAAAAAAGAAAAAATGCTGGTTTCGCAAAAGTCCAAAAAAACAGTAACGTTTTGTTTTGGTATAATAAACAAAATAAAAAACTTTAAAAACTCAAAACTAAAAAATTGGAAGGGGTCACACTAATAGTAAAAAAAAGGTTTCTCTGTGCAAAATAGACTAATTCGCTGAGCTGTTTGGCCACAGGGAGAGCGCAGGTCCAAACCCCTAGAACCTGAGAGACACTGAGGTTTAAAAACAGGAAACGCTTTTCCCATTAAAACGGGGTCATGTGATTTTCCAGCCAATCCCCAACCATACACCCCCAGTCAGAGTCCCACACCCCAATTCTCACCCTGCCTTTTCGAAAACCCTGTTTGCTGGCCGCCAAAAAACGGGAAGCCGCCGAAAAAGGCGCGTTCTTAGAATGATGCCCAATTTTTAAAACCAAAAATTTATCGCATACGGGAAAAATTTCGGATCACCAAAAAAAACCTTGCCCGATTTAAAACTTTGTCGAAAAAAATCGCTCAACACTAGTTATTGGGCATCAGGCTTTCTGAAAAGCCTACACACATTTTGCCCCGAAAAAACCAAAAAGTATTTAAAAAGTACGATGGCTATTTTTGGAAAACAGAGTCCCCTGAGTTTATTTACCAGGGCATCAGAAGAGGAAAAACGGTCTTTTTTTCACAAAGGGGGCAACACATGGTTTTTGCAAAACCCTACAGCCACGTTAAAAGGTCAGCCACCCTGAGGGGCCATGCATCCCCAAGGTTTTTTTACCTTTGGGGTTTAACCTAGTAGAAGTTTTAAATTAATTTCAATAATTTTAAGCTTTTGGTTCCCGGGAGCCAAAAAAAAAACAAAAATTAAGTACTTTTTTTTGGATGTTTTTAGGCAATTTTTCTTTAATTCCAAGCTTGGGGCCCCATACAGCTTTACAAACTTAAAAAATTTCCTTAAAGTACCATTTAAGAAGGGGGGAAGCCCCTCCCACTTTTCCAAAAGCCGGGTTGTTTCTCTAGAGGGGCCAGGAGGAAGAAGCAGGAAACAGATCCACTCCCCACCGCGCCACTTACCTTTGTTGAAAAGACCTATGGCCCAAAAAACAGACACAAAAGAAGCGACAGCAAAAGTAGAGTTGGGGAAATTTTTGTTCAAAAGGTTTTTCCCGGGACTTTTTAATAACACAACGTCCATATTAACATTTTGGAAAAAAAAACCATTCAAAAATTAAGTTTTATAGAGGGTTCTGATTCAGAGGTTTATAGAGCGGGTTTCCCCCGCAAGGGGAAAAAAGGTGGAAAAATCGGGAAGGGAAAAAACTCATACTAATCAAACCAGAGCACCGTGGTAGAAAAGTTTGTTTTAGGGTTTTTGTTTTTTTGGCCTCCAGCTAAGACCCAATTTGTATTCCCCCAGTTGATACAAAGTGGCTATCTGGGGTGCATTGTTTTAAAATTCCCGGGAAAGGGTTTAAAATTTTGGGGTGAACGATTGCCACTTTTGATCAAAACCATGATGGCCATGTAGTTTAGAAGCTCAAGGAACACAGGGGAATGGGACCTGGGGGGTTCTAAACCCCCTTTGGGGGGGGATGCCCCGGATTAAATAAAAAATTGCATCCCCTTTCTCTTTCACGCTTTTGAGCTCAGTCAACTCTCTTTGCCCGGGGCCCCGTTAGCGGGGGAAAATATGGGGAAATTTTTTTATATTTAAAAATTTTAAAAGCTAAAAATGCCCCAAGCTATTTTTGATGGGCACATCCTTATTTTATTAAACAAAAACACAAGGCTACAGAGCTCTTAAGGGTGAAAAAAGGGTTAGAAAAAAAACAAGACCGGGGGTTTGATGAAAAAGACACAGCAGGAAGTGATATCACCACCCAAAGCCAGGGCTCTAGAGCACCAGAAATTTTGGCCCCCAAAGGGAACAAAACGAGAGGAAACAAAATCGGGAACAGAAAATTTGTTTTGGAAATTAAAATTTTGTCTAAAAGGTTTAAAGGGGGTTTTATCTTTTTAAGTGTTTGTCCCTTTTTTCAGCTAACTCTATGAGTTTAAAATTTTTAAAAAATAGGGGGTGAGTTCCTTTTCTCCACAGTGTTTTCTTTCCCCCTGAAGAGCTGGGGACATCATCATTCTTTGTAAGCAGGGAAGGTTGTTGGAGGGGACAGTTTATGCGGGTTTTCGCAAAAATTTTCTTGTCTCCCGAGCCTTAAAAGCTTCAGGCGTCTCCACAAGCCCTTACAGGGCAAAATTTCAGTTATCCCAAAACAGCCTGAACTGATGAAATGCAAGTAAAACATCCCCTTCCCCCCTCTTTTTTCAGCAGGAGCCCTGTGTGACTGTGGGTTTTGGGAAAGGGAACACAGGACCCAAATAAATTTTTTTGTTTTTTGAAGGTTTTTTTGGGATTTTTTTTTTTTTTTAAAAATTTTTTTGGGGGGGGTTAATTTAAAACCCAGGAAATCATTTACCTTGATACTGGTAAAAGGGGGAGAAATTAAGAGCCACCCGGGCCCTCTCACATAGCTGTTTTTCTTTCTTTTTTAAACCAGCTCAGAGGGAGAAAAACACAGAGTGTGAAAGGCAGCCAATCACAGCGCAGGGGGGTGCCCCGGGCATTTCCTTGGGGGGGGGCGTTTCCCAAAAAAGGCTGAATGAAATGTCATCAGCCAAAACCATGGTGAAAGGGGGGCCGTCCGGGGGAAAATTTCCGGGGGGGGGGCTGCCCCCAACATGCTGAATGAAATGTCAGCCAGCCAATCACAGAAAAAGGGGGCGTGTCCCGACTAGCCCCCTGAAAAAAAAATAGCTATTGATGAAACAGAAAAAGCTAAATCACTATATTTAAATTGACTTAGGTAATGCAAACCAATTAAAAGTGCTTTTTTTTTACTGCCCCAAAACTGAGATATATCTTTGTAGTAAAGAAAACCCCTTAAGGCTAATAGATGTGGTGAAATACCCCTTTAAAAAAATTTTTCTTGGCCCATCTCGTTTTAGAAAGGTTTTCCGAAGACTACATTTTTTGTGAACGTTTTTGCTTTTAAAATTTGAAATTTTTTTTATGCATTTTAATAAATCTTTTTTTGGGAGGGAATTTGGGTTTTAGAAAGTAAAATTTTCCCCTTTTTAAAAAAGAGCTAATTTCATCCCTTTGATCAATAAACAAAGGTTAACCAGAAATAAAAGTTATAAAAATGATTTTTAAAAAACTAAAAGCAGACATTGATGACTATAAAGGTAAATTAAAATACTTCCCAAATTATGGTGTTTTGTTTTGATAAAAAGAAAGACCAAATACCCACGTTTCCCCTGTCCCGGGGAATCACCCTTTTTTTTTTTTCCTTTTTTAAATAAAAAAATCAATGACTTCCGTTTCAATAACCTGAGAGAAACTCCTTCAATTTCATATATTTTGTCACCATTAGAAGACTTTAATGTCATTGTGGTTTTCTGTGTAATAAAAAAACAAACCCACACCTTGAAACCCCAAATTATAACCCTAAAAGGCCTCATTTTTTAGGCTGCATTATGCTCTGAAATCCATGCGTGTTAGCACATACACAGGCTAATGCACTTAGCTGCTTATTATCTCCCTTTTACCTTTTTACATTATTTCTTCAAAGGTCGAGCTGCATTTAAATTTTGGCCCCTTTTTGGGTTTGTAAGTTGAGTGCTTATTATTTCTGTCATGTATAAGTTTGTGTTGAAATGCACAAAACCCCAAAATCTTAGGTTCCCCCCCAGTGTGCAAAAATTTTTTTAAAACCCTTTGTTTCTTAACTAAAAAAAAAAAGAAAAAATTTTATTTTTTAAACCAGCCCTTGGCCGGTTTTTATTTTTTCCCCCCCCTTTCCCGACCAGTCACACTGTCATTGTTTCACACGTCCCTTAAAAATTGGAATATATTTAATAAAAAAAAACACATGTATTCCAAACTGGTAGCAATAAAAATTACGCTTCAGCCCGCAAAAAATGCCGCCTCACTCAATTTTGTAGGGGTTAGTCAAAAAAAGTTTTTTTGGCCCGCACAAAAAGGCGGGCCCCCCGCAAATTTAAAAAAAAGAAAAAGGTTTGGGAAAACATTTTATTTTTGGGCCCTTTAACACAAAACACTTTCTTTCACTCCCGTTTTTCTAATTTTCTTTTTCTTTTCCTTTTTTTCCGAAAAACCCTTTATTTCTAAATTTTAACTGTGTGTTTGTTTTTTTATATTGATTTTACATATTGATCCCCCATGAATGCAGGAAAAGAACTCTGGGCGGCATTTTTTTTCCAAAACCTTTTTTGGTTTTTCTGATTTCCCCCCGAAAATGAGGTTTTAATAATAGCCAAGGAAAAAATTAAAAGGGGGGAAAACCCCCCCCGAACTGACTGCAGAGCTTATCTTGTCCCGCAAAGGGCCCAATAACATCTGCAACCCCACCCTTTATGTGACGCTGGGATTTGGGAATTTGGGAAAACAGGAGGTTTCCGCGACCCTTTAAAAACAGGGGCCATTTAGTGCTGTGGGAAAACCCGTGGGCAGGGAAACAGGGATTTAAAAAACCGTCCCTGCATTCCCCCCTGGGTGGCCCCGGCTGCCGCTGACAGCCAGCTCTCCCCTCGCACAGCTCCAGAATTAGCATGCAGCTGTGCACTCTGTAATGCCATTTTAGAACTCCTGTGCAGAGTTAAATATTGACTACCCAATTTTTTAAACCCTTTAAACCCCCCCAAAGTAAAGCATACCTCCCAACGTCCCCCAATTTTGGGGGAGGGCATTCATTAATTTGGAGGTTTCCCCCCTTTTCCCAAGTCAGGAGCTTAAAGTCCCAAATCTCAGATCTGAGACAGCAGGAGGTTTGGCCACGCCCCCTCCACGAAATTTTTTCTCCGTGTTAAACCCCTTTGGGTTTTTCAAGGTTTTCCCGGGGTCTCCATGTTTTTTCCGGGGGTTTTCCATGTTATCCTGGGGGCTTCCCCCCCCCCCCTGGCTCCTGGGGCCCCCATGTTTTCCCCGGGGTCCCCCATGTTATCCCTGGGGCCCCCGGGTTTTTCCTGCGCTCTCCGTGTTTTTCCTTGGCTCTCCGGTTTTCCGGGCCTTTTCCGTGTTATCCAGGGCTTCCCCGTTTTATCCTGGGGTCTTTCCCTGTTATCCTGGGGTCCCAAAGGGCCTCTGGGCTCTTCGTGTTATCCTGGGCTCTCCATGTTATCCTGGGCTCTCTGTGTTATCCTGGGCTCTCCGTGTTATTCTGGGCTCTACATGTTATCCCGGCTCTCCATGGCCCGGGGGGGGCCACCCCCCTGTGCTCCTGGGCTCTCCATGTGCTCCTGGGCTCTTCGTGTTATCCTGGGCTCTCCATGTGCCTCTGGGCTCTTCGTGTTATCCTGGGCTCTCCATGTTATCCTGGGCTCCTGTGTTTTTCCTGGGGCTTCCTTTTTATTCTGGGCTCTACAAAAATTTCCCTGTGCCCCAAGGCCCTCGGCTCTCAAATTTAAACCTGGGCTCCCATAAGCCCCTGTGCCCCCCATTTTTGCAGCTCTCACTCAAAGGGGAACCCAAAATAAAAAACCAAAAAACCCCTGCCCCCGCCAAGGGTTTTTTATGGCTTTCCTCAGTTTTCAGGAGGCGGTGCTGCACTAACTCATGTTTTACGTACTGACCCTCTATGGTCCCCCTATAATGACCCACAAACCCCTCATGCGTCACCTACGACCCCAAAACCATCACATGTTTAAAACCCTTTAAAGACCCCCCGTCCATCACGTGTTTCCCCAAAAATGACCCCAGTCCCCACGGTCACCCATAAATGACCCCAGTCCATCACTGGTCACAATACCGACCCCAGTCCATCATGTGTCACTGTACTGACCCCAGTCCCTCACTGGGCCAAAACTGACCCCAGTCCATCACTTTTTCCCTTACTGGGCCCCATCCCTCCCTGGGGCACTATACTTTTTCCCCCGTCCATCCCCTGGGCACAAAACTGGGCCCCATCCATCCGTTCACTGTACAAAACCCCCGTCCCCTCACTTGGGCATAATACGAAACCCCCTCCCTCACTGGTCACTATACCCGGCCCCAGTCCATCACGGCACCGTAATTTACCCCATCCACCCCCTTCACGTACTGACCCCAACCATCACCTGTCCCCCCTATACTGCCCCAGTCCCATTTCCCCCCCCCACCTGTCCCAAACTTTTTTTTTACCCCAAAAAAAACCCCCCCCGGGGGGGGGCCCCCCAAACTGACCCCCCCTCCCCCACGTTCCCCTTTGCTGTGGGGGGGTTTTTTCATCACTGTATGACCATTATAAGAGGAAACCTCCACAGAACTTTATGTAAAAAGCTATTTGTTTTGGATTTCGTTTTTTACAATACATTTCTTTTTTAAAAAAATACAAGTTTATAGACCCCCTAACAAAATCATTTTTGTTTGGCCTGTTCAGCCCGAACGGGGGGGCATGATTATTAGGTGGGGGTTTCTTAGAGGTTTGTTTCCCTTTTGTGATGTCCCTAAGGGGGGGGCCCTTTGGTTTTGGTGGGGGTTTCTTTGGGATGATGTCATGTACCGGGGGGGTTTTGAGGGGGACCTGTTGGGGTCCCTCTTTGCAGTCTCTAAAAGTTGGGAAAATATGAGTTTTGAATTTTTCGTCCAATTCCCGTTAAAAGGGGTGTTTTGCAGGATCGCAGTGTGATCCCGCACATAACCTGGGTTTTACAGGGGAGGGAAGGGGGGTGGCACCAAACCCACTAGCTTAACCCCCTTTGACGCGCCCGAAAAGAAGGCAAAAAAGGGGTCTAAATCAATGAAACACATGCTGGGGCACTGGGTTTTTTACATTTAATCAGTTTTAAAATGGGAGCTGCAAACCTTGTGAAAGCGTCCATCGCCGACATGTTTTCTGCTTTACTACTTCCTATCGCTGACGGGGAAATAAAAAAAAACCACTATCCCCGTACAAAACCCCAATGCTTGGCTAACAATGCATTAGGTTTTTAAAAACGAAAGGGGGTCCCCAAATGGTGAAAGCACCCTAGGGGGCCTCAAAGTTAAAGTAAAAAAAAAAAAAAAAATTAAAGTGTCAAATTTTTTTAAAAATATTAAAAGTTCAAATCACCCCATTTCGTCTTTTTTAAAAAATAAAAAAATAAAATAAAAAAAAGTTAACATTTTTTGTATACTGTGTCTGAAAAAGTTATCATTAAAATATAACATCATTGATCCCGTGCGCTGAACATCGTAGAAGAAAAAAATTCCAAACGTCAAAATTGTGTTTTTTGATCATTTCACGTCTTCTAAAAATTGGAATAAATGTAATCAAAAAAGTCGCTGTAACGGATGGGTGTGGTTCCTTGGCCCACACAAGCGAGGGTAAGCCACCCGGGGGAGGGAGTCAAGTAGGCCGGTTTCACAGACCCCGGGAAAAGCGGGATGGACTTGCTGAGGGGATTGCACCAGGTCCGTACCCCTACGTGACTTGCTTGCGGTGGCCCCGAGGGTTTGCGCGGTACAAATCGTGGCAGGCTCGAGTCAGGAAAAGGAAAAGGTCGGGACAGTTGGCATGTTTCGTATCGGGGACACAGAAGGTCAGGACAGGGGGGCAAGGGTTTTGTGGTCAAGGGACAGAGGCAGAAGGTACGGTACACAGTTATGGCTTTGGAAAGGCGAGGATGGAAATAAACAAAAAGCCACATTATTTTGACTGTGGTGGGTTAAAGGATTAAAGTTTACGGGCCGTCAGCCCAAAGTTAAGATAAGTAAAATGTTATAAGTGGAAATGTTGGCATAGCAAACAATTAAGTCACTTTTTAAAGCTTTACTATTTTTTTTTCTGTATCAGTTTAGTACGGAGTGTCAGGTGTTGGTCAGTGACTTTTCCAGCTGTGCCTATATGCTCCATTATCATAGACAGTATTAACAAGCAATATAGGCATCAGACTACAGTAGTCCCTCAAAATAGAAGATAACCAATGTATGTTGAAACCCCAACACATGGAAACGGGTATTTTTTTTTGAAAAAGAAACTAAAAAATTATCTAGACATCTGATGCAGATAAAGCAAGTTCGTACATGTAATATTAGAAAGAACAGTTAGAAGTTGAAAATCACTTTCTATTATAAAGATATGAGGTTTTTTGGGTCATGTACTTTATATATAATGTATCAGAAAAAAGAAAATGGGGTCCTAGTACTGCACTTTATTGTAGAGAGGTGCTACTAGACCGCCAATCACTGTATACACTTTACTAATACAGATAATTTAAAGGGAAAATATTAATAATTAGGGGTTGGATCAGTCCCGGACACTACTTAAACCACACTTAAAAAATCCTTAGGCCTTTACGTATTGTAATTTGGGGGAAGAGGTAGTCTGATTGGCTACATCTCCTGCCACATTGAACAGTATAAAAACTCATGATCTTATTAAAGAACATGTAGCCAACAACAGATCTAAAATGACTGTCACACAATATTTTAGTATTATTTGTGTTTGGGTTTAAATTTGTAAATTTGTAATATGCAAGGTAACCTACTTTCTGATCAAACAATTCAGACTATAAAACACACTTTTTTCCCCTCTAAAAACAAGGCTAAAACTGTTGTGTAGTACCTTTAGACTCATTACCAAGATTTGACATACAGTTACATCATGATGTCCATAAGAGTAAATAGAGCGGGCTCACTGGCTGAGCCCACTCCATACATGGTAGATAATGGCTGTTACAGCTGGGACCTGCCTTAGCACCCGGGAACAGGGGATAACCGACCCCACCCTTTCAAACCTCTAGATGCCGTGGTAAATGTAACTGCAGCATTTAAGTGGTTAAAACAATGCTGCTCACTCTAGCTAGCCCAGTCAACCCCACCCCTGTGACAAGATCATGGGCCCCCTATTGGTTGTTATGCTTAAAGAAGGTCCCCCGGGCTACCTCTTATTTAACTTCTGCCGGGGTGTTCTGAAACAATTAAAAAGTAGAATTGTGAAACTGTTTTGTCCCCCTAGTGGTCAAGTACAACACAGGGCTTAAAAGTAAACGCTTAAATAAAGTTGTTTTAAATATAAAAGATTTTCAAGTATTTTAGGTTCAAAACACCCCCACCCCCGACCAATTTTTCAAATAATATAAAAAAATAAGAAGAAAACAATAAAATTTGGTTCACCTGAAACTTAGGTGTCTCTTTCAGTCTGAAAAATAGGGGTATACCAAATTTTTTTTTGGTTTAAACAATTTCATTGTCTTATTGCTATTAAATGGAAAAACTGCAAGTGGATGAGCGAAATTAGGCCATATTTTTTTTTTAAAAGTGTGGATAAAAAAAAAAAAATAATTTAGTCATGTCATAAACTGCCATCTTTTAGATGACCCAACCAAAAATCAAACAGATCTGTATTCCTTGATATAGTAATATATTTGAAATTCTGAGTTACTTAAACTTTAACATTACAAAGCTAGGGCTTCATTCAAGACCCAGAGTGCAATGAATCCTGACCTAGCATAGTCTACATGCTGCATTGTGCAACTATGTATTTTAAAGAACTGTCTGTTGTCACGTTTTGGGCTTTCAAGACTTACAAGCAGGGCCGGGACGATGGCTAGGCGAAGGTAGGAGCTGAGCCGGCTCCATACATAGCAGGTGCCGGCCAGTCACTGCTGCCACCTTCATAAAGCAGAAGGGGCAGCAGTTTACATTCACCCCCCCTGCTCCCTCCCTGGGGGGTCAGGGAGGGAGCAGGGGCAGCAGTTTGTAGTGCGCAGGGGAGGTTGAACACCTTGCTCACCTCCCTGCGCTCTTCTGACAGCCTCGTGTCACATGACAGGAAGCTGCCAGAGCAGTGCATGCTGGGGAGAGTGGGCGGAGCTTTGGCCCTCTCTCCCTAACACGGAGTGTGGAAATAAGAAGATGGGCAGCTCTCCTGACTGGTGAGTGCTTACTAAGTGGGGGAAGAATTAATGCAGGGGGAGAGATGAACTGGAGCAGAGGGAGAGATGAACTGGAGCAGAGGGAGAGATGAACTGGAGCAGAGGGAGAGATGAACTGGAGCAGAGGGGAGATGAACTGGAGCAGAGGGGGAGATGAACTGGAGCAGAGGGGAGATGAACTGGAGCAGAGGGAGAGATGAACTGGAGCAGAGGGGGAGATGAACTGGAGCAGAGGGGAGATGAACTGGAGCAGAGGGAGAGATGAACTGGAGCAGAGGGGAGAGATGAACTGGAGCAGAGGGAGAGATGAACAGGAGCAGAGGGAGAGATGAACTGGAGCAGAGGGGAGATGAACTGGTGCAGATTGGGGGAGATGAACTGGTGCAGAGTGGAGAGAGTAACTGGTGCAGAGGGGGAGAGTTACTGGAGCAGAGGGGGGAGGAACTGGAGCAAAGGGGGAAAATAATTATTGCAAGAGGGCACCATTTTTTTGGGAGGAAGGGCACCATTTTTAAGGAGGGAAGGGGGCACCATGGGCCGTATTTGCCTAGGGCACCAAAATGCCTTGTCCCGGCCCTGCTTACACGCCTTGTAAAACTGCTGTTCACTTTACTCTCATTAGTGTAGGTTTATTTTATTTCGCGAGGTTAAAAAAAAAAACCCTGTTGCAGGATACCCCTGACAATGCTTATCTCTCAGGAACTCTTGTTTCTCCAAATATCAGATCTCTGGCCTGGTTCACATCTGCGTTGTAGGTTCAGTTTGGGACTTTTGTTGCAGAGGTGCAACTGGAGCTGTTTTAAAATTGACACCAACGGCATCTGATGGACTCTTTTGACTATAATGGGGTCCATTGGGTTGGCACTGCAGTTTCCATTGTCTTCACAGAAAAAAATAGCATGGTGTCATATGCAATGGAGGTTTCAAATGAACCAGGTCTAACGAGTTTGAACAGCTTCAAGTTAAAGGGCATCTCTCACTTACCTCATGCTGCCTTTGCTGGGGACAGCATAAGCTATTTACAGACAATTGACAGAGTAATTTCAGAGCATTTACTACTCAAATCTGGCAGCTTGCACCCTGCTCTGCTAGAGATGAATCCACTTCACTGTATTGAAATTCATATGGGCCACTTATCACAACAACCGACACAAGGAGAAAAATTTGGTTCTTTGTCTTACCGGGACAATCAGATCATCAAATTAAACCTTATCTGCCGGAAATTTAAACCCAAAACAGAGAAAGACATAAAGAATCAAGGAAAAAAAGAGGTTTTGGGAAAAGATTAAGGTTTAAACCTTGTGGCCGCATTTTTATCTTTTTTGTTCTGATCTGATAACCCTCCTCCCCCCCAGGTTTTGAATATATACCCCGCGGGCCCAAACCCCCCCCCAGTGATTTTCATTTTGTTGCCATAACTTTTATTTTTTCATTTACATAGAAATATGTGGGCTTATTTCTCATGGGACAAAATGTACTTTTTAATGGTCTCAGTGAACGTACCATAGAATGCACCGGGAATGTACTTGTGCCTTGTTTGCAGAGGTTTTGTTTTAATGGATTCATTTTTGGGTTTAAAAATGTTTTTGGGGGATTCTGAAGGTTGATAAAATTTTTTTTGGGTTTTGGCTATTATGGGGTTTTTTCTTTATTTTTTTTGTTTGCGTTGCAGGGGCCTGATTTGCAAATAATAATTTTTTTCCCCACCTATGGACCTGAGTGATGGTGTACTTTTTTGTACTTTTTTTTGGGTTTAAAATTTTTGGTTTTAGTTTAGACTTTTGGATCTCTTTTTACTCCAATTTTTTGGCCATGAAATGGCCAAAAATAAAAAAAATTTTTGGTTTTAAATTAAATTAAGGGGTTTAAAATTGGGGACGGGGGGGTTTTTAGGGGGTTTCCCCAGAAAAGAAGGAAAAACCTTCTCCTCGAGATTCCTACCCAAAATTGCCAAGTTGGGTGAAAAATGTGGGAATCGGTCTCAAAAAGGCAGCCCTAGTGGAAAATGCCCCTTTCCTTGCCCCGGAAGAAGCCCAACTAGTAGTAGGGGGGGATGTGAATGCGGGTGGGAAAAAAGGAACTTAGTAGTTGAAGGGGATTCTAAAATTCGGGAAAAACAGTTTAAAAATAATTTGTGGGCTGCCCCGCCTAAAACCGAAGGGTTTTTCTGTCTCCTGGTCCCCAGGATTGGCATTTTGGTGGAAAGGGGGTAGTAAATTACTGGGAGGGCTGGCGATAAACCCCAAAGCTGTTGTGGTCCATTTTGGGAAAACCAATGACAGAAATAATGGGGGGTTTGTGGGGGACCCTTTAAAGAAAAATTTTTTAAAAAAACTAGGCCAAAGCTGAAGGGAAGGACCCCCAAAGGGTTTGGTTTTTCCCCGGAATACTCCCGGGGTGCCATCCCGTACTCAGGAAAGAAAGCGGGAGCTCAGGGATTTAAAATGGCGGGCTGAAGTCTTGGTGTAGGACGAGGGTTTTTTGGTTTTGGGAGAAACTGGGCTGTTTTTTCCCATTGGGGTAAAAAACGATTTCTACAGAAAAATTTGTTTGTGCTGGGGGTCCCGGGGTTTTTAAAAACTATAAAATGAGGGGGGGGGACAATATAAAAAATTGGGGGTTTAGATAGGTTAGAGAGTGGGCAGCCCAATATCGGCGGGTGGGGGAAGTGGGGGGGGGGGAAAAGGTGGAAATTGCCCAAGTGGTAAGGAGACCCATGGGTTGCAAACCCTTTAAAAGATATAGGTCCCCAACAATACTCATGTAATCTCTGCCATCTAAAACGTGAAATAAATAATAAAAATTGCTGTCTACAAAAGGGTTTATAATGTAAAAAACCCAAATCCCATCTACAAGAAAAAGGGGAGATGTTTAATCCAATGCCGTCATTTGAACGGGAAACTTTTTAATTTCCCATGCTGTCTATGATGGGTAATGTATGTTTTTTTCCCCATGCCGTCTAATGAACATTTTAAAAATTACAACCCCAAACCGTTGAAAGAAAGTGTAAGAGGGAAAGGGGAATTTAAAATGTCTTTTCCCAAAAATCCCAGAAGTTTTTGAAACTATAGTGGGGGAATTTAGGCGCTGTTTTTAGAGGAGCTGTTTGATGGGGTAGGTATTGCTGAAAAACAGGTGGTTCCCTCGCATGTTTTGGGTTAAACCCTTCAAGGTTTTTTTAATCTATTTGGGAAAGCAGAGGCAACAGGAGAAAAGGGGGGGAGTTTTGTTTGTATGTAAGGATTTATATGAAGACAAATGGGGAAAAAGAGGAAAATAGAGGGCGGAGTGCCTAATGATGGGAAACTTTGTTGGGGGAAATAAAAGGGGGGGGGGGGGGTTAAATGCAAAAAAATGTGATTTTTTTGGTGAAATCTATAGCCCCCGAACTTAAATTGAGGAGTTTGAAGAAAAGATGCATAATAAATGGTGCAGCCAGCACGGCAGGTACAGTGGTAAAAATTTGGGTGTTTTTAATCACCCAGGTTGGTTTATCCCTTAAATTTAAAAGTGAAGGAATTTCCTAAAATCAGTTAGAGGAAAAATTCAGGGGGCGTTTGTGGGGGCCCCCAAAAAAAAGGGTAAATAAATCTTTTTGGATCGGGTACTTTTTAACAAAGCGGGCTTTTTGGGGAGCGGTCACATTTTTTTTTAAAAATTTCTAGGTAACAGGGGACCACAATATAATTTATTTTAGCGTAAACGGGAAAAAAAGGAAAAACAGGTGGAAAAAAAAAAATTTTAATTTTTAAAAAAGGGCCCAAAAAATTTTTTCCTTATTGGGGGAAAGAAAATACGGACATAGCCTGGGACCCGTTTAATTAGAAAATTTAGTGTTTAAAAGAACCCAAATTTTGGAGAGTTTTTAAAATTTTACTTTGGGGAAATTTATTGTTTAAACCTTATTTTCCCCTTTAAATGGGTAAAAAAAAGTATGGGTTGATTAAAAAACTAAAAAAAGGGGTTATCCCTTTCTGTTAAGAAGGGAAATTTAAAACAAAAAAAAAGGGGAAAATTTAAAAAAAATATAAATCGAGGGGTCAGAAATACCCTTTTGAAAATTACAGAGAGCTTAAAAAGTTTGTAAAAAAAATGATAAAAACAGCTAAAAAATTTAAAATGGGGGGCAGGTTTGGCAAAAAGGGCAGCAAAACTAACCCAAGAAATTCTTTAAGCAAATAAAAGCCAAAAATCCGAAGTCAGTAAGTAGGGACCCCCAAAAAAAAAAAAAAAATTTTTGATAGGGGGTGCTTTGGGCACGGGGACCCGGGAGTAGGCAAGGGGGTACCAAAAAGGTTCTTCGCCTTGTATTATACTATTAATGAGAAAGTAGTTGTGGGGGTGGGGCCAAGTGAAAAATGGGAGGTTTGGGGCCAGTAAGTTAATAGATTAAACTGCTATAATTTAATTTCCCCGTGTAGAAAAATTCAAATTAAAAAAAAACTGAATGTGAACCAAAGGGTCCAGGGCCCTGTTGGCCCTTCACCCAAAAAGTTTTTAAAGAGCTTTGCTCGGTTATCTCTTGTGCCCCTGTACAGATTTTAGGGATTCCCTTTGGGGAATTTTTATAGTGCCCGGAGACTGGCACAAAGGAAAAAGTAGTTCCCAAATTTTAAAAAAAAGGGTCCCCAAATCTTGCCCCAGGTTAAATTTTGGAACCCGTAAGTTTAAAATCTATTGTGGGGAAAAAAGTTTGAGGGGTCATAAGGGACTATTTACAGGAATATGTGGACAAAAAACAATATTATTTTGTAATTGGGAAACATGGAAATTTTCTAAGGGACAGAAACTGTCAGACCCCAAAATGATCTGTTTTTTTGAAGATGTGGGGTTGAAAAATTTGGGTAAGGGGGGAGCTGTGGATTTTGTGTTTTTTTGACTTTGAAAAAAGGGGTTTGGGCCTGTCCCCCAAAACGCGGTTTTTTTAGGTAAAATAGAAATCCATTGGATTAGAGTTTAAAAGTGTTTTAATTGGATTAAAACTGGGGGGGGGGGAAACCTACTCAGAGAGTGGTGGTAAATGTTTCCCACTTTGGTGGTCCCCGGGGTTGTGAGTGGTGTGCCGCAGGGTCGTATTTGGGGCCTCTTTATTTAGTGTATTTTTTAAAGATTTTTAGTTTGGGAAGGGGAAACAATTTGTACGGTTTTGTTTTTGCAGATGACCCCAAAACTATGGCAGGGGGGGGCAAATCTATTTGGAAAAAATGATTTTAAAATTTATGCTGACCGGACACATGATTGCTTGGGGGATCCCCTTGGAAAAAAGGGGTTTAAAAATTTGGGTAAATTTTAAAAATTCTGTTTTGGGTAGAAATAATCTACAGGGATCATATGGGGGCCCAAAGGGGGATAAAAAATTGGAGGTCCCTTTTTGAGGGAAAAATTGGGGGTTTTTTGTTGATCATGATTAAAGAACAGCAAAACAATGTCAATCAGCCCGATTAAAAACAAGTAAGTTTTTGGCGTGTATTTAAAAAGGGCCCTGGACTGCGGGGGCAAGGGTGTTAAATTTTACCCCTGTAAAAAAAAAAAAAATTGGGTGTGACCTACTTTAGAATATTTTTTGTTAAATTTTGGGGCCCCAGTTTATAGAAAAAATGTAATGGGGCTAGAGGGGGGGGTACAAAGGGGGAGCAACCCCCAAATTTTAAGGGTAAATTTGGGGACTTAGTTATGAGGAAAAGGGGGTTAATAGAATTTTAACTTATTTAGTCTTGAGAAAAAAAAGTGGGGGGGGCTTGGGGGGGGCTTTTTAATTTTATATAAATATTTTAAAAGGTCCAACCCAAAAAATATGGGGGAAAATTTTTTTTTCAAGTTTAAGCCTCTCAAAAAAACAGGGGGCATTCCCCCCTTTTAAATAAAAGAAAAAAGGATTCAATCTCAGAATGAAAGGGGAAGGAGTTTTTTTCAAAGTAAGAACTTGGAATCTGTTTGGGAAAAGCCCGCCTGGGGCTTTGGTTTACGGGGGAGGAAAATGTAGAGAGTTTCAATTTTAAAGGGTTTGATAACCCCCACCTGGAACTAAAGAAAATTAATGGCCCTATTTTTGCTATGTAAAAAAAATGGATCCTAGTTGGTGGAGGGGTCTGGGGTAGGAAAAGGGGTTCCCCTGGGGCCCGATTGGTTATTGCCCTTTTGGGTTTCAGGGGATTTTAAAAAAATGGTGAGGCTGGGCTTAAAAATCCCTTTTCTCTCTCCCCTTTTCCCCCCCCTTTTCCCCCACCCTTAGTAAAAACTTGAGGGACACGTGTCTTTTTTTAAACCCTTTTCTAACTATGTAAATTTGTTTTCTTTTTTTTTAAGGAAGTTCCAATTATTTGTAACTTTTTTTTTTTTTTCTTTTTTTTTGTAAAATGGAAAAAGGGGGGGTTTTGAACTAATACTAAAATATTATTTATATATTATTTAAAATTTTTAATATATTTTAATTTTATATATAATTAATATATATATATTTATTTTATAATGGCGTACAAACAATTGTTGGGCCCTTTGGGGTTTTATTATCTTTAAAATTTTATAATATATATATATTTTTATTATAATATATTTATATATAAATAAAATTTATATTATTTAAAATTTATATTTATATTTATATTTTTTATACACCCCCCAAGGGACCCGATTGCTTTTATGCCCATTCTTCATTACAAAAGATAAAAGCAAAGAGGTGTACAAGTGACAGTTCGGTTTTTTTTGTTGAGGGAAAGAGGTAATAAAAAAGCATTACATGGCGCTATTTGAACTTTATTGGGGTTTTAAAATTTCCCTTGTAAATAAGTTGGCATGGTTTAGTTGTGTTAAAAATAGGGGAAATTTGAGGGGAAACTCTGAGTCCTGCTGTTAGCAGTGGTTGTGAGCTGTACCTGCCGTGTATAGAGCCCGCTCTGTACTCCTTTTCCCGCATTTTGGGTGTTTTAAACCTTTTACAGCCTTTCCCCGTTTTATGGATTTTATAAATTTAAAAATGTAGGCACATATCAGACACCACTGGTTCCTTTTATTGGTTCCAAATTAGTAGATTAATTTCACTGCAAGCATTGCACCCCAGATTGTTTAATTTGCCAGATAAACATTACTTTATTGGAATAATATGCCAAAAAAAAGGGCTGTGGTAAAAAATTTATACCATATGGCTGAGTATAGATGGTAATTTAAAGAAAAATTGTGTCATGTTAGTCTAAAGGACCAAATTTTGCCTACTGAAAACATATCTCCTTGCAAAATGTATCAAACATATTTGAAAATGTCTTCGGTGCTACTCATTATCACTACAGTCCTGGCATCTGAGAAAAAACAGGAAATTTCCCCAAAATAATAGAATTTAGGGGTTTCGTTTTTTTTATACAAGTCTCAGCTTTTTGACCCTTTAAGGATGGGGAGTGGTTTTTTATTAATAAAAGTATTGTTTGCTCCAATTTTACCTCCTGCTGTTTCCTGATTTGTATTGTGATTCGGTGGACAAATACTGGTCTACAACAGAGATTAGGCCACAGGCAGTGACAATTAATTATTCTCCCATACCACCCACTACACAAACAAAAGGCTTTAAGGAGTTTAAATTAAGAAAGTCCATTTGATCTGAGGCTTTTGTGGAAAAAACCTTTGTTAATCAAAATGACCCTCCTAATCTTCCTAGCATGGCTATCTTGGATACACATCCTTTGCTAACCGTTAGTAGTAAAACTGAGGTAAGCCCTAATAACCTGTCCCATATACAAGGTTGTTTTCTTTCAGTATATTGGGACACATATGAAAAGCTCATTTATTTAGTCTCAAAATTTCCAAAGAGAATTTATTTCTGTTTTAAGTCCATTAACTGCTTGGACCTCCCTCTACTACATGCTGTGTGATGTGATGTCTGATTGATGGACAACATATTTTATCATTGTGACTAATTTCCTAAAGAACTTGGGGTTTGAATACTAGGAGAATAATAGGGTATTATATGAATAGATTGCAACATTCCAGAAGTAAATGAAATACAGTCATGATAATTGCAGGGATCAATGCTATGAGTAAATAATGAATAAAATGATTGGATCCAATCATAAACTAACCTGCATGCAAATGCTTAGATCAATTCAATATTATCATTATAGTTGTAAGCGTGTTTCACAGAGGCTGCTTCTTACTCCCACTTTCTGGTTAGACTGTGGGTGGTTCTATAGCAGTGACTGGCATATCAGCTCTGGTATTCCTAGTTGAGCCTGTTAGAGGGACATTGGTGAAGAAGAGGTTTTAGCAGCACAGCACAGAGCTCTAAGGGTTAAAGTTTGTCAGTGTGAAGAAAATTGACTCAAAATGACAGACCTCTCTCCAACCTAATCTAGTCAGAACACAGCTTCCCCCACCACAGGACAAGCTCAATTTACATGTTAATCAGCACAGCACTCTTCCCCAATGCCTCTGTAGGAAGTCACACGCATGGGGTCAACCCATGAAAGGATCCTCATGTACCTAATTAGCACTGAACAAATGCTGGTCCAAGCTCGAAAGCTTCAAAGACTTTGCTCAATCCAACCCAGTCGGGTCGTCTCCGATATTTCATATCGATTTATAGGCGACCAGCTCATAACTGGTGCATGGCGAGTTCATATCTCAAAATATGGAACTCCCCCGCACGCACAGCCCATTTCCAGGTTTCCAAGGCGCAGGGGGACTGAGATATCCACAACCGGACCCGGGAGTCCATAAGATAGGCATGTCTCATATCCAGGCGTTGGGTAGATCCAGCCGGTTCTGATGATGCTACCGGCTCGGTTCTGTGCCAAGGCCCTGCCGAGTTATAGTCCATTTTTTGGTTTTGTATCAGAAACTGCCTGACCTGAGTGGGAGGAGTTCATAGACCGTCCCAGGGGTGTGTAGGGGGCTGCCACATGGGCTGTCCCCTCACAGATATAAGCCAGAGCCAGGGTTGGCTCTTTCGTTGATCAGGAGGGGGGCCACCTAAGAACAGTTCCAGGACATCCGCATGCAGCAGCCAGGCCACATATGCCCCCCATGCGGGCCGGCCCCAACAACAAGGTAACTTGACTTATTTTAACTGCCTTTTGTCTGTAATCCATTAATTGTATTTGCACCTCTCTCTGACTGTATATTATTATCCATCTTGTACATATTACCTGTCTAGTGCGCCCTTCAAGGCTAATTAAATCTATAAACTTTAATCTGAGTTAGTCTGTCTTGATCAACGGCCTCACATGCCTAATTCTCGGTCTATAGTATATAGCTACCCAAGGGTTGGTTCCTGACCCTGCTATAAGTCGGTAACGGACCAGTCTTATAACTAAACAAGCGAACTGGTGGCAGCATTGTTGTTTCCCTGTGCCAGTGTGGGCAAGGGTTAACAGTGGAACAGTATCTGGCTGACCTTGGAGCTCCCCCTAGTGGCAGCGCAACGTCGAGATACACCCCAAGTCAGGCCGTCGTCCCTCAAGCGGGCCGGCGGACTAGGCTGTTTTCGTCACAGTCAGTAAAAAAGATAAACAAGCTTTTGTGGTACTGATAAGACAAAACAGGGAGTAAGGTCACCATCATGGCTAGGACTGTTAGGGCAGAGAGAGGTGGTCAGTAACCTATCAAAGCTTGCGTACACAAGCAGGAGATAAGAACTGCTTTAGCTCTGAAATGAAGTAAAATCAGAACAGTAATGTATTTGGTAATAGTTTTTATTTACCTTTGCCTACATGTTTAATGCCAATCGGTGCACGGGGAATGCCCTTTAACTTTATGTCAAGATTCTCAGTTTTGAGCCATGGTTCTATTTTTTTTCTGGTGAAAGAGTTCAAGGAGAATTTTTGTCTCAGACACTTATGGAATTTCCTATTACCTCACTTCCACCATAATTCATCCTTACTTGTGCCGTGGTAACACAGAATTGTAGGTTGCGGTACTGAGTGGCCACCTCTCTATTCTGTGCAGTCACAGCACAAGCCAGTATCGGTGGTAAGGAAACCATGTTAGGAGGGACCTGCATCAATCAGACATTTACGAGTATATGATATCCTGTTGACTTGCCATAAATGTCTAACGTGGAAATATCCCTTTAAATGATCAATTAGTGGACAAGGGGCACAAATTGCCTCTTACTGTGTCTTCTCCACACCTATTGCTTCTTCATACACGGCTTTTGTGATCCTCATCTATGGCCTGTTCTGTGGTTGTATATAGTATATAATATTAGCCATTCATGATAATTTGTTTTAAGCCATCTGGTGAAATCTCTACATCACTCAGCAATTAGCTCTTCACTAGAAGATGGTGACCAGGGAGGTGGCCCAAAACACAAAAATATAAGGCAATTTTCCAACTTTAAGCAATGTGGAAAATAGCCTTGTGCCTCAGTATCAAGTTCTACAGGACTTGGAAAATTGTTTTCCAGGAATATTGGTTTTAACAAAAATATTCCTTTTTTGATGGAAATATCTCTTTAAAGGGAATCTGTCACCATTTTTTTTTTTACTTATTAAATCAAGCCCCTGATCCATATGCTTTTCCTCTCAGTCATTTTTATTTCCCGATTGTAGATTTCTCAATTCGGCCGTCTATATATGATTGTGGGGAAGACATTCTTGCTTGCACTGCTTTAACAGCAGTCAGAGAGATACTTTACAGCAGCTTTATGCACATAAGATTCTTAAGACAGATTCTGTCCCATAGACTTGTATAGGAGAGTTTTCACTGTGAAGGGAGGGGAAAGGGGGAGCTGTGACATCTCCTCTTGTGACTGGTGGATTCTGTGTTATCTGTACACAATGGTGTCTCCTTTCAGTTTGACTCTGCTTTTACTGATAATGAGCACACTGCTGAAGTGTCAAATAATTATTAGGCCTAGTGGCCAAAGTGAAAACTGCAGGACTGAAAGTGATATGCAAAATTAAAAAAAAAAACATAACCAAAAATTCCTAAAAAAAATGTGTTTAACATAAAAATGTGAGTCAAACAATAAGTCATTTTTTAATGACACATTCCCTTTAAGTGTTCAAGCGCTGGTCTTATAGGTTACTTGCATTCCATTGTTCTGTGATGAAGGAACCATTGCTTGGACTGTCTCTAGGTGAGCCAGCTTCTTTACTCGTAGGCTATGTTCACATGGCATAATTGCGGCAGCCCGCCTGCCCCTTAGACATGCATCACTGACGACGCTTAAACGCCGTGAATAATTGACATGTCACTTGTCTCCCCCCACGGCGTATTGTACGAACGGGGAGAGGAGGCGTAATCCATAGTTCTCTATGAGAACTGTGGATTACCGTAATGACTGGGGCGCATTTCGGCCTTATTTGAGTGCAGTACGGCGCAAAATATGGACCAAATGCGCCCCTTTTTAACCCATGTGAACATAGCCTTACTGTATGGTATATTGGTAATGTTTAAAGTTAGGATACATGTTGAATGACACATGGTAAAGTCAGTCTTGATGGAACAGTTCCTCGAAAGTGTATCATAGGAACAATTTTTCACACGACATGTGAATAACACATAACACTTGCAGTATATCTCATTAGCTTCTTCCTTCCTTTTCAGAATACTTTGCATTCATGCCCTTCCTCCAGGCAAAAACATCAAGAGTTACCACGGAATCAGTCTAGTATAGAAAAGTAAACTCTAGCAGGTGAGAAGAGGTAAGCTGCAGAAGTGGATGGGATACAATTTCTCTTTTTTGTCTGTGTCAGAGTCTACACAACACTGGTTTACTGTTAGGCAGTGTTCACACGGCTTATTCAAGCCGTAATTGCGGGACGGATTTCGCCCGCAGTTACGGCTTAAATAAGGGGCGGGGGCGGGGCGGGGGCGCGGCGGGGGAGCTGCCCGCCGGCCCCATAGACATTGCATTATTCACGGCGCGTACGTGCCGTAAATAATGTGCATGTCACTTTCTCCCCCCCGCGGCGGATTCGCCAAGCGGGGAGGAGAGACGGAATCCATAGCTCTCTATGAGAACTGTGGATTACCGTAGTTACTGGGACGGATCGGAGCCGTTCTGAAGCACAAATACGGCGCGCAGTACGGCTCCAATCCGTACCAGAATAAGCCGAGAGAACGAGGCCTTAAGCAGAGTCAGTATTTAAAATCCACAAAAATCTGACTGTAAATCATCCCCATAGACCTGAGTTGAAAATCTGTGCTATAGTCTACACAGCACAGATTTTCTGAGGTCAGATTTCAAATTAAAAAACTGCCATATATCACTTGAAAACCGCGGGGTATACAGTAGTACTGTTCAATTTTAATGGCCCGGTCAAAATCTGAAAACTGACTGCAAAATCAGCGCAAAAAAGAGGTAAACAAAGAAAACCGATTGTTAAATACCAGCTGGATTCTATAACAGAATCTGACAGTATTTTACAATTGCCGTGTAGACTTATATTGCGAAAATAGTAGGGGGAATGAAGGGGAGGCATCTGATTAGCTCACAGTACACAGCAGCGCTATCGGAAAGATTCTGTCCATTCAGCATGGCTTTAAACGGGTTGTCAGGTGAATTAAAGGAAGAGAAATCTCAAGTATCTTGTCTGAGTCTTCATTTATCTCCCTGTGATGTTT
Source organism: Phyllomedusa bahiana (assembly GCA_025379985.1). NCBI lineage: Eukaryota > Metazoa > Chordata > Amphibia > Anura > Hylidae > Phyllomedusa > Phyllomedusa bahiana. Next base: position 25,235 of record JAODAL010027360.1, read on the forward strand.
TCTGTGCTAATTTGTGCATTTATTGTACTGCATGTAGCCTTCTCTGCAGTTGGGAGCTGTGTTCCCTGCTAAAGTGTTAACTTCCGCCCTGTCAAACTACAAGCCTCAGCATTTTTTACATACCTCCCAACTCTTAGAGATTGCAAAGAGGGACATGTCAGGCCATGCCTCTAACCATGCCCAAACACATGATATCGCATCAGGCCACGCTTCCAACCCCCACCCCCCAAATTATGTCACACCAGGACACACCTCTAACCATGTCCCAATTAACATAATCATACCCCACCTCCTCTAGTAGAACAGCACCAACACAACAGCGGCGTTACAGGGGTCTATAAATCTGTTTTTATATAAATTAATGTATTGTACATGCAGAAATCCATACAAATAGCTGTAAGAGAATGTTTTATGGATGATACCTCTATATAATGGTCATATAGTGACCACATAATACCTCTAACAAGGAAAAATATCACCATAAAGTTATTGACAAAACCAAGACTAATATAATCAATGATACCACTATACAAAGATCAATTAATACTGCAACATCATGACCACATATCACCCCCACATAGTGACTGAATAATACCACCACACCATGACCACATATCACCATTACATAGTGACTGAAAAATAGCACCACACCATGACCACATAATAACTGAACAATACCACCACATATCATCACCGTATAGTGACTGAATAAAACCACCACCATATAGTGACTAAATAATACCGCAACATCATTACCACATATCACTACCACATAATAACGAAATAATACTGCCATACTGATCCTGAATAAAAATAATTACACTGCTACCAATATTTCTGCCATACAGTGACTATATTATGGTAGATACCTGTGAACGCAGGCTCTGCATACCTTATATTACCTGCATACAGAGACCATATAGTAGTAGATACCAGTTGTACACAGGTTCTGCAGACTTTATATTACCATTGTACAGTGACCACACAGATGTAGCAGAACTAAAAGGAACAGATTCTGCACCGTGATATCACAGCACAGAGTGTTATCTCTACTTTCTCAATGCTTTTCAATGGCCTTTGTTTAGAGATCAGAGCAGATAACACAAAAAGCCGTGATATCACGGTCAAGCTAGACTTTGCTACATCTGTATAGTGGTAGAAACTAGTGTATACAAGCTCTGCAGACTGCATATTACCGCCATACAGTTCCCATATAGTGGTAAATACAAGTGTACACAGGTTCTGCAGACCGTTTATTACCACTATATAGTGACCATATGGGGTTAGATACCAATTGTACACAGGCACTGCAGACTGCATATTACTGCCATACAGTGACCATATCGTGGTAGAAACCAGTGTACATAGGCTCTGCAGATATTTACAATAGTGTTTAAAATAATAGCAATCCAATATGACTGACCAAAATAATCACTGTTTTTGTTATGTTATATTACCAGATGTCAAACGGTAGATTCTTAGAAAACCAACGGATTCAGCATTCATAGTCTGCATGTTTTTGAGTCTGTGTATTTAAATAATTATTTGAAAAGGGATGTGTTCAAAATAATAGCAGTGTGGAGTTCAATTAGTGAGGTCCATAATTCTGTGAAGCCAGCACATGTTGTACATGCATTTCTCCTTGAAAGCCTGAGAAATATGTTTTTTTGAGACACTGTTCACAAGAACAGCTAACTTTGATTAAAACGTTGATTGGAGAGGGTAAAACTTATTAAGAAGTGCAGACATTAATAGGTTGTGCAGCTAAAATGTGGAAGAAAACAGACTACCATTCGAATGGATCGAACAATAGCCACAATGGCAAAGGCTCAGCCAGTGATCGGCTCCGGGATGATCAAAGACAGTCTCAGGTTACCTGTGAGTAATGTGACAGAAGACGCCTGTGTGAAGTTAATCTATCAGCAAGAAGTCCCCGCAAAGTCCCACTGTTACAAAAAAGACATGTGCGGAAGCAGAGACAATTTGCCAAATAACACGTCAACCGGCAAAAAGAGAAATGGAGAAACGTTTTCTGAACTGCTGAAAGTAAAATGGTTCTTTTTTGGTCCAAAGGCCACAGACAGTTCATCAGACGACCCCAAACTCTGAATTCAAGCCACAATACACTCTGCAGACAGTGAAGCATGGTGGTGCAGGATAATAATATGGGCATATTTCTCTTACTATGGTTCCGGGCCTATTTACCGCATACTTGGGATCATGGACCAGTTTGCATATATCAAAATACTTGAAGAGATCATGTTGTCTTATGCTGAGAAGGGAATGCCATTTAAATGAGTGTTTCAACAAAAAAAACGACCCTAAACACACCAGTAAACAAGCACAATCTTGGTTCCAGTCCAATAAAATTTAGGTTTTGAAGTGGCCAACCCAATCCCCGGACCTTAATCCAATTGAGAGTTGACATCAAAAATGCAGTTTCTGAGGCAAAGCCAACAAATGCAAATAAATTGTGCGATGCAGTCAAAACATCCTGGGCTGGAATAACAGTTGACAGGTGCCAGAAGTTGGTTGACTCTATGCAACATAGATTGAAGCAATTCTAAAAAACTGTGGTTATACAACTACATATTAGGTTACTGATTTACAGGAATGCTAAATCCTAAAAAACAGTACATATCTTGAGTTTGTAAAGACAAATGCAGACACTGCTATTTTTTGGAACAGCCCAATTGTTCATTTTTTGTTATTTTCTGTAAAGTAGTTATCAATTATATACATTTCTCATCATGTTTTGATTTAGAAAACAGTGTGCAATGTTTCCAATGCATGGAAATAAAAACTAATATAAAGATTTTGAGCTTAGCTATTATTTTGAACACAACTGTAAGTGATTAAAATACAGTTACATTTAGTGACTTACAGGTGATGTCTTCACGATGGGAGTCATTCTCTTTCACTATCCACTTCAGACTGCTACGATGACTTCTCCCGGCCATGCCCCGTCCCTGCAGAATTAACTACACAAACATCTTAGACTCCTCAATTTTCCAACACCTCCCTATCTGTTCCCACCAGGGCCGGACTGGGAATAAAAATCAGCCCTGGCACAGAGCCCCCAGCAGCCCACATACAATATCCGCTTAAAAAATTTCCCTTGTTCTCGCACCTCCCTACTTTCTAAAATAAACTACACTTTCACACGGAGCGTTTTTGGTGCATTTTTTATGTGTTTTTGGTGCGGTTTTGTGCAGAAAGGCAGAGCAGTTAATGCTGTACATTTCTGCACAAAAAACACATAAAAAATGCACTAAAAGAGCTCCCTAAACACAAGCAAGAAAAAAAAATGGTGCAGAGAAACCCCTCATCACAGAGTCAGATGTGCACTTGCTTTACAATCAGGGACAAGCCCACACTGACACTACATAAGCACCAGCATAACCTACAACCCCACCAATCAGATCTCCAGTAGTCAGGTCACCATCACATGAACACAGCACTGATTCAACATAGAAGTAATACCCCTGACAGCAGGGACTCACAGGAGACGTCATCTCTGATGGGAGTTGTTCTCTTCTCCTTTTCTTCTCCATCTGGCCCAAACCTCCATGATGTCTTCCCTGATGAGTTGTTCCCTTCCATTTTTTCTCTGTCCGGTACAGCATGCAATGTCTTCTTCTAGTGGTCACTACTCGTCCCTGTAGAATTTACCACAAAAACATCTTAGACTCCTCTCTCTTCCAGCACTTTCCTATTAATTCCCTAAACAGCGTATGTTAGACCCAAAAAATTTGAAATTAAAAAATGTCAGCTAAGTGGCATGTAAATAGGTAGACCCCCATTAGGTAGGTAAAAAGGGCCTTTCTCCATTAATTTGGTAGGTAGACAGGGCCTACCCCTGTAACTAGCCAGGTAGCAATGGCTGTCCCCAGTAACTAGCCAGGTAGCTGGGGCTACCCCCAGTAACTAGCTAGGTAGCTGGGGCTACCCCCAGTAACTAGCCAGGTAGCTGGGTCTGCCCCCAGTAACTAGCCAAGTAGTTGGTGCTGCCCCCAGTAACTAGCCAGGTAGCTGGGGCTGCCCCCAGTAACTAGCCAGGTAGGGCCAGTAATTAGCCAGGTAGGGCCAGGGGCAGTAATTAGCAGTCAGGGACAGTATGTAACCAGGCTGGGCCAGTAAGTAGGCAGGCAGGGCCACTTAAAGGGTAGCCAGGGGCATTATATAGCCAGGGAGGGCCACTTAGAGGCAGGCAGGGGCAGTATATAGCCAGGAAGGGCCACTAAGAGGCAGGCAGGGCAGTATATAGCCAGGCAGGGGCAGTATATAGAGAAGCCCTAGGCAGGGGGCCACTTAGAGGCCAAGGCAGGGGCAGTATATAGCAGGCAGGGCCACTTAGATGCAGGGCAGGGGCAGTATATAGCCAGGCAGGGCCCTTAGAGGCAGGTAGGGGCAGTATATAGCCAGGCAGGGCCACTTAGAGGCAGGCAGGGGCAGTATTACATAGAGGCCAGTATGTAGCCAGGCAGGGCAGTAAGTAGGCAGGCAGGCCACATTAAAGGTAGCCAGGGGCATATATTAGCCAGGCAGGGCCACTTAGAGGCAGGCAGGGGCAGTATATATAGCCAGGAAGGGCTACTTAGAGGCAGGCAGGGGCAGTATATAGCAGGCAGGGGCAGTATATAGCCAAGGAAGGGCCACTTAGAGGCAGGCAGGGGCAGTATATAGGCCAGGCAGTGCTGGTAGGGAAAGAGGAGCGGAAGGGTCCACTTTGAGGACAGGATGGCAGTATATACCAGGGTCAGGGCACTTAGAGGCAGGCAAGGGGCAGTGATATAGCCAGCAGGCCGGACTTGAGGCAGGCAGGGGCAGTATAGTGCAGGATGGGCACTTAGAGGCAGGTAGAAGGCAGTATATTAGCCAGGCGGGCCACTTAGAGCAGGCTAGGGCATTATAGTAGGCAGTTGCAGTATATAGTCAGCAGGGGCAGTATATAGCCCAGGCAGGCCATAGAGGTAGGCGGTTAGTAATAGCCAGACCAGTGCCACTTAGAGGCATGGCAGGTGCAAGATTTAGCCAGGCAGGCCACTAGAGTTGCAGCAGGCAGTATATGTGATCAGGACAGGCAGAATAGTGATAGCATGGCGTAATAGCAGGTCAGGGGCAGTGATAGGTAGGCAGAGAGTCTGGAAATGGTGGCAGGGAAGTATATAGAGTAGGCGAGGGGCATGTAACTAAGTGGTACAGGCATGGGCGTAATATAGGTAGGCAAGGTCTATATAGCTCAGCAGGGCAGTTATTGCGCTAGCAACGGCAGTATATTTCCCTAGCAACCTAGTCTATCATTCTTCCCTCATAACCTCAGTCTATATTCTTCCCTCCCAACCTCAGTCTATCTTCTTCCCTCCCAACCTCAGTCTATCTTCTTCCCTCCCAACCTCAGTCTATCTTCTTCCCTCCCAACCTCAGTCTATCTTCCTCCCTTCCAACCTCAGTCTCAGTGCATGCCCCTGCCACTTTCAGTGGCAACCATGGAAGACAAGACCAAAGGGTGTGGCTTGAAAGGAAGTCCTTTAAAAGCAAATCCCATTTGATCACATGTATGTAAACTGTAAACTGAAAGTTGAGCTCTGATTGGTTTCTGTGAGTAACAAAGAAAGTCTTATACCTGGATAGTTTTTATACATGTGGCCCAAAGTTCTGCTTCACAAGGCGACATGTATGAACAGGGCTGCGCCAGTTTTCTGGCGTCAAAAAGTTTTCATAGTCCTGTTCTATAGATGTATGAACAGTTGCATTCCAAACTTTGGTGCGACACTTTGTAATGCGCCAAAGATTTGGGTGGTTCTGGGGGCATCACACCACATTCATAGAATTAGACACATTTATGAATCTTTGACACCAAACCTAGGCACATAACAGTTAGAACAGCCAGACCAAGTTAAAGGTGCATTCAAATAAGCATTGCTGAAAAACTTTTTTCTTTGTATCAAGTTAAAGGTGGAACCTGCACCAGACTTGTCGTATTAGCACTAGACTGTGCCTGTATGTATGTCCTGCAGAAGAACAGGTTCATACATTCTGGCGCATTCTACACTACCTTAAAACTATTTAGAACTGGCCTGTCAGCCAGGATTCATACCTGCCACCCACAGTGCATTCAATGTTATGCTAATGTCATTGCTACATCTGTATACTGAAATAATTACCTTTCTTGAGGGAATGAAAAAGCTGCGGATCTGCCATTGTTGTTTACATTTTGAATTTTGCACCTTTCAACATCTGGCATAAATAACTAGCTACTTTTATTCTGTGGTATTAAGACAATACCAGATGTACTGTACATGCATAATGTTATAATATGATACATAATGTTTAGAATTGCAAAACATATTAAAATAATAAACACATTTTATGTCAGCAAATTCTGAAAGCCTTGACTTTTTTGCTTTTTCATAGATGGAGCTGTGTGAGGGCTTGATTTTTGTGGGATAAGCTGCAGTTTCCACTGGTGCATGCAACTTTCTGAATACTTTTTGCAGTTATTAGTGTGCTGAGTGATAATTGGATAGTACAGGTAGTTTCAAATTCTGTGATATTTCTTTCTCTTATAAAACATTTTTATTGTTAACACCTTCCCGTACCAGTACTCAGGATCTCAAGCGAGCCCCATACGATCACGAGACGAAAATAGCAGTATATTTCCTCTGGCCTCATGAAGCATCACCCATGGCCGGAGTGAGCTAAGACCGCAGGTGATTAACCCTTAGCTGTTGCAATCTATCATGATTACCACAGCTAAGGCACAGACAGAAGGAGTGAGCTCCTTTTGCCTGTAATCGGTGAAGCAGCGGCGCTAGCGCAATTGCTGTGTCTGTACCTGATGGTCCCCTCACAGCCCGGTTGCTTTACTGACAGCTTTACCGGGCTGTCTTTGACATCACCATGCCCACAATGCTTTGTGGGCATTGCCAGGCATGGTGACTGACAGTTGCCATAAGGACTAGTAAAGAGCAGTTCTGCTCTGTACTGATCTCTTTTGTATCAGTGATTTGAGTAAAAAAAAGTAAAACACAAACAGGAAAAATAAATAAAAACACATATACCGCCTTTTTCCCCTTTACAAACGGTAATCACCCCCAAAAAGATAAAAAAAATAAAATAAAATACGCATATTTGGTATCGCTGTGTGCGTAACAACCTACCTTATAAATCTGTCATTATAAAATTTTTGTTCATCCCGCATTACATAAAATGGAATCAAAAGCAATAAAAAATTCATATAAATGCCAAATGGTGAGAATATCCCTTTAAAATGTGGTCCTTTGATCACTACTATGATACTTACATATAGTGCAGTGTATTATGCCTGCCCGCTACTATTGTACTGATAGGCAGACTTTTGTACAAGCAGACCTGAAGGTCTTTTTCAGGTTTCTGGCTGCAATGGCACCTTACTAGCAGTCTGTAATCTCATCATGGGGGTTATGATGGATGGGCCAGACTCTTTAGCTAGCTCCAATCCTGGCCATTGAGCTCGAGCCTGGCTGTATATTATATGTATAGCAAGAGACACAGGCAGCCATGCCACCTCCAATAAATGTATGACAGCTTTCATTAACATACTCCTATCTATGCTGTAAATGTATGGCACAGGGCAGCAATAGAGCAACAGAGTTCCTCTTCACAGCCAGCTTGAAGCTTCCACTGTTCCTAAGCAAGATATGGGTTGTTCTACAGCAGTGACTGACATATCAGCTCTACTATTCCTAGCACAGCCTTTTAGAGGGACATTGATAATGAAAGGGCTTACATAGCAGGACACAAGGCTACAGAGCTCTAAAGGGTTAAGTTTGTCAGTAAGAAACATAAAGAAGCTCCTGATAGGACACCATCCCGGTTGTTAGAGCAGAGAGAGATGGTCGGTAATTAGGAAACCTTCTGTAAACCAGCAGGAGATGAGATCTGCTCTAACTCTGAAGGTTAAAATGTAATCAGTATGGTGAGAATACCCCATAAAGACCCAAGCATACTTAATGGGCCTCATTTATCAGAAATGTCTAATAGTATGACTATCTTTGTTGCCCATAGAAACCAATAATATATCACCTTTCATTTGCTTTACTGATCTGTTTGCTAGGGGCAACAAAGACAGTCTTGTTGTTAGACAGTTTTCATGAATATATCTTGTTGCAGTACACTGGATATACATCTCCAATAATCTAAAGAGTTACTGTAATTTCTTTTTACTTCTTTACAGTCTCTTAGAGTGACATTTCCTAACTCGGCACTGCCAGTCTTTTGGTCTATTTTGCACCAAAACCACTTTTGACGCCATATTCTCAATGTAAATAAACCAAAACTAGGTGCATTATACGGCGGGCACGACACATTGTAATGTGCCTAAAAATGATAAGCAGTGCGCCTCCGTAACGCAATGCGCCTACTGAGGTGCATTAAATATACTATGAATGATATGTTATGCGCCTTCATTGCGCAATGCGCCTCGAGAGGCGCATTACATACACTGCCAATCATATGCTATGCGCCACGATTTTGCACAATGCGCCTTTTTAGGCACATTAAGTTTAACTGATGCCAGATTTTTGAGGGGATCGGACGTTCCGGTGCACTTTACACTGATTTAATGCGCCTAAAAAGTGCCGCGGGGCCGCAAATTTTCGGACATGTCGCCTTTAGATTTTATCACAAACTTTTCCTAGGTATAAGAATAAGTAAAATACCAAAAATATCATTTATTTTCAAAGGACTTATTAAATGTATCTGCTTTGTATGTTGCTGTTTTTAAATGGACAGATCTGCACACATGCGGCCCTATGTCTTGTTTATATTCTCTTTGGTTTCTGGGCTAAGTTACTGCTCCTGATGCCCATCACTAAACTCAGTAAAAGCAATTTTGCTTGAAACACACCACCCATTTACAGCTTGCCATGTATTGTTTTCAGGAACAAGTAACCTTGGATCATTTTCTGTGTCAATAAACCAATCAATACGTTACAAGTGCTCAAGCTGCTTAGCCCATTTGTAGAAGTCTATAATCTAGTAGACAAATCACAGTTTAGTCAAGCATGATCAAGTGATTCAGGAAAAGAGTTTTACTGATTCTCACTTTCCCATTTCTGTCCGCACACCAGGTGCTGCACAGGAACGGCTGTACAGTCCTCAGAGATGGCGTGATATGGCATGTGCATTGCACAGAAATAAAGCCGTGCTACTATGGTCTTACAGCTATTCTTTTACATATAATTGCTAAAATACTCGAATTCTAAAGTAAAGAACAAAAACACTAAGTTGTCTATGGATGAGATGAAACTATTTTTTTAAATAAATATATATACATGAGTAATTAAAAAAAACTACATTGAAGATTCCTCATAATACCGTGTTTTTGGGAAGAATATCCTTGATCTAGAGCCAAGATCTTATGTGACAGATTTTCAGTTCTCTTAATCTTATGTATGTTGAGAACTTCTTGGCTAACATCAATGGTGCACTCTTCTCAGTTTTATAATTATATCTAGGGCAAGAAAGTTATTTAAGACTCTCTTAAAGGGGTGTTATCATTTCAGACATTATTGGCATATCATTAGGATATGATACTATCTGATAGGTGCGGGTCTCCGAAAACGGAACCTTAAAGTCTCTATGCAAAAGAGTAGAAGGTCACACTCTCCGTACTTTTCAGCTAGAATTCTTAGAGTACACTGCTTAAAAAAGACAATACGGAAACCAGAAAACACTTGACCTAAAATATAACCTTTAATATACAGTATATCCATTAAAAATATACCTAGAATACCGTATACTTCCTATCCAAGGAGTTGAATGATATCAGCTTAATGAAGATGACACCCCGGTGGTAATGTATTTCAAAAACGACAATGGCAATAATGTGATTATTATCAGAGGTATTTTAATATGGTCTTGCCATGTAAGTTGGATGGGGTGTAACTATATGCCACCAACTCTGATTGATTGAATATATCTATTTTGGCCTTATATATTTTGGTTAATTAAATCTGATATTTTTAGCCCGATTTTCTTTTGTTTGTTGGCCCTGATGAATTCCGGTATCTTGGGAGGAAACGCGTTGGTCTTGTTCTCGGAACGGCGTCAAATGAGTATTAGCCGTAATATAGGACATTTATTAGGCCTTTATTGAGTTGATTAAGCGATATATTGTTGTATGCACACCTATATTATTGTATCTGACTGAAGAATAAAGACTTCATTTTGCATTCACCTATATTTGCATATGATTGCTGGTTGCAGGTTAAGCATTTGTTGATATTATATAGGTGATTGGTACCTTGTCTCATACCTGTATTTATTAGAAATAGGGTGCATTAGGGTGCTTTGTGATAGGATAGGTTACAGTAGGGGTCGTCCTTATTTGGACGGTATCCCCTGTATTGGGATAGGTAGGGATTTAGTGTAAGGATAGGGAAATTATAGGGTATTCTAGGTATATTTCTAATGGATATATATTAAAGGTTATATTTTAGGTCAAGTGTTTTCCAGTTTCCGTATTGTCTTCTAGAAGTGTTTTGGAAATACTGACATGATTGATTGTAAGGCATCCCAGTCCTATATCTGTTTTGGAATGTAGTTTTCTCTCTGATGAGTACACTGCTTAGCAGTACTTGAAACTCGTATGCAACACAATGGAGAGCATTGCACAGACACAACCTTCTCTCTATTCTGTATAGAAATTTTCAGGGGCCCACTCTCCACATAAGGTCATATCCTGGAGGTGGAACCCATTAGATGTTGAAGGCATATCCTATTGATATACCATAAATGTTTAAGATAAGAAAATACCTTTAAAATGGAGCTTTCAGAAGATGTATATTGCCCTAACCAAGGCCACTATGAAATCCCTTAAGATTCCCTAATTATAATCCGTTGATTATTACTCTGAAACACTATGGTGTTTCAGATAAACATAGGGGGAGGGGATTTTTCATTTGATGCACATCAATTTTCTGGTATTCAAATGTTGCAAGCTCTCCACACTTTTATAGAAAGGTGGGCAGGGTGGAGCCCTGAAAGTGGCAAAAATTATAGCGGAAATGTACGAAAGGTCATAGATTTCAGTTTTAGGAGCACAGACTGTAATTGAAAGAATGCAATACATTTGAAACATTTTACTATGGCACTGTTTTCATTAAGATCTTAATGAATTTCACCCAAAGTTTTAAAATGATCTAGGAACAAGGCAAAGAGTCAAGAAAGCAGCTTCCCAGCAGCGTCACCAGACCTGGCTTGGTATAGGAAGAGGCCTTTCAATCCATCAGCCTAGGCCTGCCGGGGGCACACCTTCATGAATTCTCACCCTGCTTTTTGATTGTTCTTAAGTTATGTTTCTTCTGAAATGCTGCAACATCAGTCATAGCTTGATGCAACCAGAGAGCTGAATGGGAATTTATTTTATGGCCGCACTGCAATTACCACCAGCACAAGCACCATTTACCCAAAACCAAATCAAGTACGCTTTGGCTTATTGAATGTCTTCAGTGTAGTGATCCCTTTTTTGTACATTGGAACACTTGTCAGTATCCATGTAAAACCACTCACATAGATTTAGAAATATATGGCGACATGTCCCAATACGAATGCGCTATTGTTTTGGAGTATTTTGCGGCAAAAAAACTGTTGACACCCTATTCTCTATATATATGAATTGTAATATACCAAAACTAGGCGCATTATCCGGCAGGCATGACATATTTAAATGTGCATTAAATAAGCTGACATTAGGCACATCAGTTTTACAGTGCAAAGTAGTCCACACGCCAGATTTTTGACAGGCTCGTTAATTCAGATGCACTTTACATTGATTTAATGCATCTTAAAACTAGCATGGCATCGCCTCTTTTTGGACATGTAGCCCATAGTGTAGTATAGTAAAATTATTTTATGAATCAGTTGCTTAGTATTGTAGGACAATGTGAATCAAAACCCTTCAAGATCAGCTCTGCAGGTTGTGTCCTGACTTTCCAATTTAAATCAGAAGACTCTGGACCATCAAACCATTGCGGATCCAAAGTGAGTTTTTCCCTGAAAATGAAATCAGCCTGGGAATATTAATAATAATAAAAATACACACACTAACTTAAACCCTCTTTGCTCACCAGAAGTCCTTCCCAGGCCAAACATTGGTAATCAAATTCATTTCTACATTTTAAAAGGAAAATAAGCCAGGTGTAAAGTTTTTTCACCACATTTTTCACGTAGAGGTGTCTACAGTTGGTATGCCAAAATGCAAAGCCTGAATCAATCCTTAAAAAGATTATATGCTTTAATTGATTTTTACATTGATATTGTTAAGGGAGTTTTGTCTCTACAATGATTAGCTTTGAACATGTTGGGAGAGGTAAAAAAGGACTATAATCACAAACATTAGATTTGATTTTGCCTTGGTCAGAAAATAAAGAAATGTTATCTCCTCTTACACAAGTGGTACACAAGTTTCTCTGCTCTGATTAAGAGTCTGTAAGGACTCGAGACGCATCAGAACTTGGACTGGTCACATTTGTCTTCACGTTTTTTGGATGTTTATCGTCTACAATAAAGAAACTCGGATCTTATGCTTACCAGGAGTTGCTAGAATGTCTAGTCTCTATCCATTGAATACTTCCAGAGTGTTTTTGTGCACCCCGGACCATATGGAGTGGTGAGCTGGCTAGTTCCTCTTTTCCTAGTCCACTCAGAACAGCCTTTGCCATGGTCGACCAAAGAAGTTGAGTGCACATGCTCAGTGTCACATCCAGAGATTGTCTTTTCAAAATAGATGTATGAGCGCTGTCAGCATTGTTGCAGAGGTTAAAGGGGTGAGGAGTCAGCCTGTCAGTACTCAGACCATATAGAGCACACTGCATCAAAGTGGTCTGCATGACTGTCATTCCAGAGGGAAGCCTCTTCTAAAGATGATACACAATAAAGCCCGCAAACAGTTTGCTGATGACAAACAGACAAAGGACATGGATTACTGGAACCATGTCCTGTGTATTTCCAAGACCAAGATAGACTTATTTGGTTCAGATGGTATCAAGCGTGTGTGGCGGCAACTAGTGAGGAGTACAAAGTATATCTTCCCTGCAGTCAAGCATGATGGTGGGAGTGTCATGGTTTGGGGCTGCATAAGTGCTGCCGACAGTGGGGAGCTATAGTTCATTGAGGGAGTTATGAATGCCAATATGTACTGTGACATATTGAAGAAGAGCATGATCCCTTCCCTTCAGAAACTGGGCTACAGGGCAGTATTCCAACATGATAATGACCCTTAACACACCTCCAAGACGACCACTGCCTTGATAAAGAAAATGAGGGTAAAGGTGCTGGACTAGCCAGGAAGGTCTCAACTGCCTAAACCATATTGAGCATATGTGGGGTATCCTCAAAGGGAAGGTGGAGGAGCGCAAGGTTTCTAACACTCACCAGCTCTGTGATATCGTCATGGCAGAGTGGAAAGGATTCCAGTGGCTGCAACCTGTGAAGCTCTAGTGAACTCACAGGTATCTGGAGCCATGCTGACTGTCATGCATCCTACAGCTGCTGGAGGGGGCGTGAAGGAGGAACCACAGAGTGAACATATGGTCAGTTGGTTTCAAATCTGAAGGCCAGGATAGTATTTGAAAGTCTTAGTCGTGCTCTGCCAACCAATGTCAGACTTTTCTAGCGGGTGCGATATATCTCATTTTCTTCCCATCTTTGCTGAGTGCTTTTCACATGGATAAGTGGGCCAAGAGAATGCTAAGAAAACTTTCCCAAGACCATAATACTGTCACCACCAGTTTGTGATCATCCAACAATGGTCACAGGGTATTTGTTCACTAATGTTTCTTGCCTGAGATGCTATTGTCCATCCAGAGAACATGACTCTATGGGCTCGTTCACACGGCTTATTTTAGGACTGATTTCAGCCGTATTGAGCGCCGTATTTGCGCTCCAATACGGCTGAAATCAATCCCAGGCATTACGGTAATCCACAGTTCTCATAGAGAACAGTGGATTACGTCTCCTCTCACCATTCGGCTAATCCGCCGAGCGTGTACGCGCCGTGAATGATGAGTGTCTATGGGGCTGGCGAGCTGCCGCCCCCCTGCCCGGCAGCCAGCGTAATTGCGGGTCGAAATCTGTCCCCGCAATTATGCCGGCAATAAGCCGTGTGAACATTGCCTAAGAAGGCATCCCTTGACAATCACTGGATGTCTAATTTCGATTCTGCCAAGAGAATTGAAGCCTTTGTGACCACCCTCTGCTTTGGAGCCCCATATGCAGTAGTGTTCTCTGTTTGTTGGTTTAGACACACATCTGGTAGCCCTTTGGTTCATTTTGGCGGTGAATTGCTACTCTGTAGTGTGTCAGTTTTCTCTTGTGCACATTTCTAGCTGACATTCACATCTCACATCAATGACATATGGTGCTTTACAGTTTTCACGTGGCTTATTTACAAATGTTGCCATTTATCCACTCATTATATACTTCCACCACATGGTGAATAGTTCACCAACTATGTAGTTTGAGAAATACTGCTCTCCTTGGCCTGAAAGTCAATAATCATCCCACTTTGCAGCTAAATTGTCCCTTTTACCCGTGACAGCAACGAGGGATATGTGTGCAGACAGCCTATCACATGGTAGACCACACTTTTGTGTCCCACACACAAAGTGTATATTGCCGATAGATAGAGAAAACTTAGTCAAAATAGGACTAAGTCAGCTCTAGTGATCACTACGATCGTTATGATTGATGCAGTATCCATTGTGGTACCTTTTTCACCTGATGGATACCTTGGGAGTAGACAAGAACACAGTGTAAACCTAGCCTAAAGCTCAGGCAAAAACATGTTTTTCAAAAATTTAAACCAGCAACATAATGTTCATAGAAAATAGTCAATTCCTCAACATAAAGCTATGAAATTGTACTGAATAAATATGTAACGGAAAAAAAGCCACATTTAATGTAATGTTTTATGCACTGCTCTGTATTTGAAGTTTCAATGGACTTTTTAATACTCTGTATGAGCATACATATTTTAGAATACTTGATTACAGGCTGAAGTAATTAGGGTTATTAACTTACCTATACCATACATGCTTTTTCACATCTTTGACTCTATATCAGTCAAGCTATGAAAAGTGTCTGTGACAAAGACCATGCAAGCATTTCCAGCAGTGAAGTGAGTTAAACAGCAGCAGGCATAAAACTATTAAGCATTTAGAAATTCAATCCACATATGAGTTGAAATGATCTTGGGAATGCAGTCTTAAAGATTATTCTACAATATCTAAAATATTTTCATTACCTAAGAATGAGCAGCAGAATATCCGGCATTATGAAAAATGTCTCAGCACATAGTAGCAGGAGGTCTGGATAGGCTGTGCCAAGGGATTAAAAAACAATGACAGAGAATAAGAACATCAGGCAAGCAAAGCGAACTTCACAAAGATGCAAAAACATTGCTTTGAGAATGACATTTTAGAGATTACAATTTGTATTTTCAGACACATGGAATTATCCTTTGTGAGGTTACAGAATTTAATGCTATTAAAGTAAGTCGGCAGTCACAGACAGTTATGGACATCTACGTTTTCATTAAATGTAAAAGGATGCAAATATGTAAACTCCTGCTTACCCACTCACTCCTTCCCAAAATTACTGGACTCCATTGTTCTTTTAAGGGTCTTCAAAGAAATATCTTCTTATGTCCTACTGTGACACCATTAGACAAAGTCATCTAGATAATATTATCCAAATCTACCAAGAGGACCGCTGGGCTAATTGTACTAAATGAAGAAAAGCAAAGTACTTTAACACGAAACTATAAGATAGTTATAGTTTGCAGAACTTGTAACCTTTATTGAATTCTAGTTTCTGTGACTAGATGAATGCTGAACTATTGATATATCAATTCATTAAACCAGTTTACACATTCACCAGCCAAACAATGATAAAGTGTCATACGGATTCATCCATGCAAATGTCAAAGGTGTTTACATTTTTGGTATTTAATCCTTTGTAACCACAGTCAGATTGTAATTGTCAGACTTGGGGTGCAGAGTCTATGGAGGTCCTCGTCTTCACCTTGGACTCTATACAATGCTTACCCGAGACTTGCACCCTCTGGATTGCTATGGTGTTGATGTTGGACTAAAACAGGGATCAAGCTAGTGCACTTGAGAGCAGCAGGGACTTGGACATTGGGTACAGAAGACTGAGGTAAATGGAGCATGACAGACTTTCTTGGAGGTATGGATGCTGTTGCAGGTTCCAACCCGAGGTTGCAGTCCCAATTATAATCTCTGATCATTGCCAGTTGCTAGGCGAAATGGAGGATACAATTTTAGGATGGGCAAATTTAGCAAAGACAATAAAACCAGAGGGACATATAAAGGAGAAATGATGTGGAACTTTATTGTTGATAAACAAACAATTTCACTTTCTTGATATCAATGGCATATCACACTTGATATTTGCAGGACACACTACGTGGTTGCAAAATAAACTTAGCAACACAAATAGTTTATAATATTCAGTCACTATGTGTTGCTGATACATGATATTCTGCAGTCACTTCTCTTTGTAGAGGCTATTCACTGACAGGCAGCAAGTATATTGACATTTATGCATGTGGTTGGGGGTGGTGGTAGATGGTTATGGCATACTGGTATTATTCAGTCACTATTTGGTGGTGATGCATATTAAAAGTCAATACACCTGCTATCTGTCAGGGAATAGCACCTACAAAGAAAAGTGGCTGTGGTATAACACCCATATTACCACAATACCATAACCACGTATCAACACCACATGCATTTTAAACATCAATATACCTGCTACCTGTCAGTGAACCCTACAAATAAAAGTGCCTGAAGAATATCACCAACATTACCACAATACTATAACTACGTACCACCACCACATGCATAATAAATGTCAATATGGCTGCTACCTGTCATAGAATAGCCCCTACAAACCAGTATTACAACCATGCTATAACCATTCTCTCTCTTTTTCTCTCTCCCACCTACCTGTATTTCTATCTGTGCCTCCCTAATACAATCCTGGTTATGCATAGCCAGTGTCACATACATAACAGCTCTATAATTTGCATGTGGGCACACAACCCTGCAGGACACACACATATTTAAGATACACATGGGCACAAAAATGCATTAAATTCCAAACCTGATGAGACCGGGAAGGCATAGGGACATTTTGATACATGAAATGATGAAACAAATGTGAGAAATACACTCTGCTCACCCTACTTTTTTAGGCAGAAGGTAGATGGTGGAGTAGAGTGTATAAGGGTATGTTATATGGGAAGGGGGAGCAGAGTGTATAAGGGTGTGTTATATGGGTAGCGGGAGCAGAGTGTATAAAGGTGAGTTATATGGGTTGAATCTAGCAGCTAAAGAGACTCAGTAATTTCCCAGATCCTTCACATAAGAGCAGTGAAGAGCACAGGCAACCTATTTCACACAGCTCAGGGGGAAGTGAGCCCAGAGAGCGCAGGACAGCCAATCACAGCAAAGGTGGCATGGCCCGACCAGAGGCTGCAGAAATAGCTCTAGATAAGCACAAGTTAGGTAGCAGCTGCTCTACTAAATAATTTAGGTAATGCAAACCAATTGCAATAATGCTTATTTTTACTGTCCCCATCATTACAGATATGATCTTTGTTGTGAGAAAACTACTTTAACTTGTAACAGCAGAAAACTAAACCACTATTATATCTTGACAGCTTGACTACACAGCTTATCTGAAACTACCAGCTATGTGTCTAAACTTTCAGACCAGCAGCAGGCTCTTCAGTGGCCAGATCTGTGCTTACCCTTACTATTGACCTAGTGCAGGCTCCTCAGGCATCCCATAAAAACTATCCATTTGAAACTCAGTCTTCTATTACTGAGCCTACTCTCCATATTTCCCAGCCTCTTGATCGCAGTGCACAGTCTACTCTATTGCATCATGAAATGACTCAGCAGAGAAAAATGAACCTTGGAAAAAAAAAGAATTTTTTTTTTTTTACCCCTTCCAGAATTAATTCATCTTATGTTCCCCACTATGATACCAATAGAATACAATACATCCTGTACCTCAGAAAATAAGCTTTCATGAAGCACCGTTGATCATTTTAAAAAGGGTTGGCTTTCATAATGTCGAAACAAAAAACAGATGATGTTTTCAAGAGGGGTTTTTTTCCTGTAAAAGTCATAAAACTGAAAATAACAACCTGCAGAATAAAGCTGACATGGCTCTCCAAATGCAGTGATGAAAAAAAACAAAAATGGCCTTTAAGGCCCAAAATAGCTGCATCTTTGGAAGGTTAATTAAAACATATCCATCCAAAGAACATGTTTTGTGTAATGTTTAGGGTTGGTAGTGCACTCGTGTTCCAGCATCCAGACATACAGTTAAAATGATTGCTCAAAAAAAAAAAAAAAACCCTTAAGATTTGGTCTAAAACAGGGAGGGATTTTTATTTACAGATAAAACATAGATTTAATGCTTAAAGGGTCTGGCCGCTTTTCCTCAGAGTTTCTCGATGGCTATATGTGCAGTACTAATTATTTGGATAACAAATGCAGATGAATAATCACGGACACTGAATTCAGATTGTTTTAGTTAAACATGTTTCGACGTCGACTCCAGACCAACAACTTGATTTTGTTTACAATGAAAACCTTTTTATAGCAAGTTTCTTAATTGTTCTCAGAAATGATTACATCTGTCTTACCTTAGTTAACATAAACATCTCGAAATGTGAATGTGATTTTGGTCTTTGTTTTTATTTTCCTTTTGTATAGACAATTTATATTGAATAAGTTTACAGTGCTCTTCCTGTAATACATCCATTATGTTTTGGATGTATGTAATTTACCATTTAAGGTAATTCATTAACCACTCGGAAAGAAGTAAAAAAGAAAAAATTGTACATTTTGCACATATTGCTCTAGTTTCTAATCAACCTGCAAAACTATTTTATCTAAAGAAAAAGTTGTTAGTGCCAAATTTCTATTCCTTTTCTAAAAGCCCTGTGTTTCAGAAATTAATGACGATGAAAAATTAAGAACAATTTAGATTTCTATTGAGGCTTGCATATAAAATGTCAATGCTCCGTATAGACACCACATCCAATTTTGTGTTTGCTCAAATTTTAAATATGAGCCCTATTTTCTTGAAGATAAGATAAGAAAATTTGCAGGATGTTCTATTGCAAATTGCATTGTGAAGGTATTCATCCACAGAAGTATTGCTTTGTCTTCTTGTTTTCACTCCCTAATTGAACTGCAAATAGCGGCCATGTCAACAAAACCACTCTATCACTAGCTTTCCCCAATGTTAACATATGCATAGAAGTGGTTGTAAAAATTATGATTATTTTTTGCAAAATAGCTTTAATGTCAAGAGAGATTCTAAAATCTAACTTGTGTCTTGCAAAAGGTAAGCTCTGTCTATTCGGATTGGCAGATGAGTTTAAGCACAAGCTGATCACCACTTTAACAGAAAGTTAATGCAGGAAGAGAAGAGTTCTGGAGCAGCAGAAACAGAAAGATTCAAAACCCTAGTTTGACTAGTAATGAAAAAAAAAATACATTCAGCTACCGCAAGCATTTGGAGGAAATAGTTTGGAAACCATGTTACAAATGAAGTCTCTTTCCACATCTGTTTTTTCAATCAGATTGGACAATGAACACAACTATAGAACCCAACAGACTCCATTATAAATTAGTGGGGTCCATCAGGCACTGGTAGTACCCATCATAAGAAGGTTCCAGCAGAGTGCTGTGGCTACTGTTATATAGGGGAGTCACTATAAAGTGTGAACATAGCCATAGTGGTTGTACAGATCAGGTTCCACAATTATGATTTTTGTAGTGCATGCTGCCTAGACTACCTCTTGCTATTGCTTAACTGTATTTTTCCTATCAGCTCTACTTCATTAGAACATACTTAAACTCAGTTATCCAACATAGCTATAATGTCTAGAGAGAGCCACCTTCTGTCTCACAAAAGATAAGCTCTCTGTTCAGATTTACTCATGTGTTTAAGCACAATCACTACTTAAGGGAGTTAGAGGAATAGTAGATGATAACAGTAAGAGCAGGAACAAAAAGATTCATAACTCTCACTCTACTAAATGATTATTGATTAAAAAAAAAGCACAGCTACTGCATGAATATGGGGCAATTAGTAGTGGACTGAAGACCTGCAGCGCACTAGTGGACTTGAATCTAGGGGCCAACCACTAAAGTTTATTCTGGGGATCCACATTACAGCTATTGTACATGACTGTTCATGAATCTTGCTTTCTGTCTCTCTTGATCTGCCTTTTTCCCTGAAAAGCATCCCCAAGTCTACCATACTCATGGGTGCATCGGGGGTTTGTCCACATCTGTTGTAAATTCAATCAGATTTGACTATAGACACAAGGATAGCCCAACAGACTGAAAATCGATGGGGTTCATAAGCCGCTTGTGGGAGTTTTCATAAGGGCATGTCCCCACTCCACGGATTTTCTGCCGGTTTCTCAGCCGGTTTGCGGTTTTTTCAGACCGCCTGAAAAACCATCCGAAAATGAGCACAATGGTTCTCTATGGAAAACCCGTGCAGCAGTCCCCACTGCATGGGTTTTCCGTCCGGCGGTTTTTCCGCCCACGGTCCGGCCGCAAAACATTCTACACACACATTCTTCTGTCAGGTTTTTGGACGGACTCTGTGCTTGTGAAGGGGGAGGGCTTTTCTCCGCTCGTTGCGGAGAAAAGCCGCCCCCCTCCCCCCTGCGGCCGTGGGAACGCAGCCTAAGAAAGATTCAACAAAGTGTTGTGGCTTTCGTTATGAACAGAGGCCACAGAAGTGTGAACATAGCCTTAAAAGTATACTTATCTTGATAATGATAATGATAAGTATGTTACATGTATCTTTGTTCTCTAGGTATATGTGAATCAATTGATTCTTGGTAGAACATTTATTTGATATTTTAGGCCAGGTTCATATCTGCATTGGAGGTTCTCTTTGGAGCCTCAGTCGCAGAGGTGAAACAGGATACATTTTTTTTGACGGACACTAAGGCCATGTTCACACGGTGTATTTGCAGGGCGTAATTACGCCCCACAATTACGCCATGTGACCTGGGGCGGGGTGGGAGCGGGGGACTGAGCAGGGGGCCGGCACTTAGCCGGCCCATAGACTTGAATTGCCAGCGGCGCGTATACGCCGCTAGTAATTCACATGTCAATTATCTCCCCGTCCGGCGGCTTCGCCGGGTGGGGAGAGGAGACGTAATCCATAGTTCTCTATGAGAACTGTGAATTACCGTAATGAATGGGCCGTTTTCGGCCCCTAATTGGCGCACTTCGGCGCGTAATTACGGACCGAAATACGGCCCATTTTAAGCCGTGTGAACATGGCCTAACAGCACACAATGGAACTCCCTTGACTACAGAAGGGTCCTATGGGTTTCCATCATGGTGTTCATCATTTTTTATAGAAAAAATAGCATTGCACGTTGTACTCATCTTTTCTCATTTTGATGGAATCTGCAACGGGTGCTATGAACAGATCATCCGACACCGATGAGCTGAGCCTTAACTTGTCATTTATACAGTATCTTTATAACAATGGCTTTTTTAGTAAACTTTTTAACATCAAAATTTTACAAAACGTATGTAAATCATCCTCAAAAGGAAGACAATTCAGCTGTATTTTTAATAGCCATGACACTTGATCTCATCTGAGGCTAACGACCCTTATGCAACCCAGCAAGTTTTTGTAAAATTGTGCCCTTATGGCAGAGTCATCATCTGAGACGAAATCACTTGGATAAAGAAAAGCTTACATTATAGATGACGAAAACTAGATAGTGCTGTTTCTTTATAGATTATGAGTAGTGACTGCATAATGAAGTCTTGTGAAATGTTTTATCAAAAGGAATTTATCATCATCCCTTTCATTAAAATACATATGCAAACAGTTCAAAGTTTCCGCGAAATAAAATAGGTGACTTCAATCCATAATTCAGGCAGGTATAGTGAAGAGAGAAGAGCAGAACTGCAGGCATAATACATTTTATATATCCACCTGGAAGTGCTCTTGTACTTTCACAGCTACAAAGCAATAACTTAAAGTATGTACAACTTAGCTTTTGACCTTTTGTTCTGAAACCTGTGGAAATAGTTATCAAGGAACATTCCTTTGTGAGTAATAATGCAAGAGTCATATAACTTTAACAAAAAATGCAAATCGAAGTCCTGTACCTTAGTCCTGATATTTTATTCTTTGGAAGAGACACTTCTAGTGAATGACCAGCAAGAGACTATTTAAGAAATTCTCCTCTGAGGTTTAATGACAACCTTCCTTCATTCAATGATCAAAATATATGCCATGACAGATGGTGGAACCATTGAGGTCATGATACACAGACTATGTAATAGACACAAGCTAGTTTTAAAGACAAAATTATTTTGCAGATATTAGATGTTACCTTACTTTGACAGGCAAAATACAAGCTCGGGAAAAATGCAGAGCAATATACTGTATTTGACGACAAAAACAGGAATCTATGTGTAGTTGTGGAACAGGTGTAAAATATATATATAGTAAAAATGATTGTGCAAACTATTAATTGTTGGAGAGCGTGTTCCATATTGACAAAAAAATTTGTTTGTTCCATAAGGGAATATGGGCTTCATACCGTAAAGGGAATTCCTTTGGGTATCCACTTTCTGAGCAGAATTAAAATTAATTCCAGTGGACTCAAGTTGATAATGTTTTCAGAGTGACATTCATTTAAATGCCAATAATGTAATATTACATTGTCCTTACAGTGGTCATCAAAATACTCAAGCCACTGGGTGATATCATATAGATTATTCTAGATACAGAAGGATCCACTACGGAATCTTAGTGCAGCATCTTGAAAACATAGGTGCACAGAAATACTCTAAGAACGACAACTATGAATTTGCCTACGTCATTTTTTTGCCATATATTGCCATTTATATAAATGTATGAACAGGTGTATGGCCAAACTTGCCGCAATGTGCGCCTGATGACACATTTTAGTGCGCCAAAGTTTGGTTTGAAACTGACATACAAATTTTGGCACATACTCTATGTGCCAATTTTGAGTGTTATGCGAGAAAAAATGTTTGGTGCATAACAATTTAATTTATACTGTCGTACTATACACTCCTCTATATCTACTTAGAACTGGTGTGTCTGTGCCAAGTGACAAAAATGGCACATGCGAATTCATAGAGGTCGCCCTAAGTCTCTATTACTTAAAGGGATTGTAACATCTGGCTGTTTTCACTCTTCAAAGCCTGTTAAGGCTCCCACTTACCTTGCAAGTTAAGACATTTCAGCTCTGCTAGCTCCTGTTTCTAGCTTAGCCCGTTACATGAACATTACTAATGGATGGGTTATGAAAAATAATGACACTGTCCAAGCAGGATGTATACACATGTGAGCTACGGGAGTTGTGTTTGTCATGAGACGAAGCTTCTAGTGAGGAAGCAGAACTTTAAGGCCTTGTCCCCACAGCACGGGCTTGCAGCTGGTTTTTCAGATGGTTTTCGGTTTTGACAAACTTTATCATGGAGCTCTACGGAAAACCCCCGCAGCAGTCCCCGCTGGACGGGTTTTCTGTCCAGCGGTTTTTTCAGACCACCAGCGGTCTGAAAAACATGGAACATGTTCATACGTCCGAACGGCTTTTAGGCAGAATATGAACATGTCTATGTGAAGGGGGAGGACTTTTCTCCGCTAATCGCGGAGAAAAGCTGTCCCCCTGCGGCCGTGTGCACGGCCCGAAAACAGTACAAATACTGGTCAGATAAACCTACCGGTATTTGTCCTGTGCCATGGGAACGCGGCCTAATGCTGCCAAGAAACACTGAAGCTGCTGAATGACTCTTTGTTGTACTTACATATAAATGTGCTCTGTAGCCCTGACAGGATCGTACAAGTCTTATCCCAGGTCAGTATCTCTAAGAGCTAAATAATTTTTGATTGAGAAGCTCTGTCCTGCTGATAGGACACAGCAGGGAGTGACATCACTAGCCCGCCCATGTCTAGAGCAGAGAGAGGTGGTTGGTACCTTGGTAAGCTTCTAAAAACAAGCAGGAGTTAAGAACTGTTGTAACTCTAAAATTAAACAAAATCAGAACAATCATGTATATGGTAATTATTTTTAATTACCTTTGCCTACACATTTAAAGCAAATCAATTTGATAGGAATACCCTTTTAAGTATGACCAAATTACTAAACTATAGCCCAGTTAATGTTTTTGAGATCACGTACTTTAGATAAGCAGTTAATTTCAGGGCAGCAATTTACTTTGATGGTACAAACCAGTGTAGGGTGTGTGCCCTTTTAGCTAGGATTTCTGAAAGAATGCTAAAAGCTCAATTTTTATATTTTTTTCAAAATCTATATAATCGGTCATTATAGTCTTCAAGAGAGAACCTGATCCCAAATATAGAAGTCAGAATGGCTATTAAAAAAACATTTTGGCTGACATGTATAAACGGGGCTGCGATATCTGGCGTCTTTTCAACCCAATATCAGTTATGTTCATACATGTTTAAATCTCCTACACGCCATTCTCGGGACGGGAGGCGGGGCACACTAGAATCGTTGTAAAGCTACATATTTATAGCTTTACTACAGCATGTCTAGGCGTATTGCAGCTGGAACAGGTAGACCACTTTCAAAGTGGTATACCTGAGCCAGAAATGTCACGATAGCGCTAGAATGCACCTGATTTATGACCTGCAGTAGAGCGGATTCATAAATCAGGTGCATTCTATGCATTATTATGTGCATGAAATTTGGCGTTCACACGCCACATTTCATGCATGTCGCCCTTTATGAGCATTAGTATCAGATGTATGTATCTATTTGTTAATATTAAGGGACGTTCAAGCGATGAGTAAAACTCACTTGTCATATTTTGCCGTTGAAAACTCAATCGTCCAAAATGTATTTCACATGCCTATTGCATGTGGATTTAGGGGGGGGGGATTTGATTTGTTTTTCTCACGGTTTAAAGTCAGAAACAAGTCCCAGTCATTTTATATTTGGTTTTGGATGTGGATCCGCAATGTTTTATGCATGTATTGCATGAGGTTTTTAGTAGTAAATTTCCATGCGTTTTCCACGTGGAGTATCACCAAAGAATTAACATATTCAAAGTTCTTTTTCCTGCGTGTCGGTTTTGAAACCGGTCTGCTAAAAAAACACGCAGTATGAACTACAATGGATATTTTCTATTGAGGTCTTTTGGTTTTAGATGAATAGTTGGAATTACACCTGGACAGTGGCTTAGAATGGTTTTAAAACTGTTTCCAATAACCTATTTGTACCCAAATCATTAGCGTACCACGCACCATACTGAAAAGACTATGAAAACCCGAGTCCTTAGATCCATAACCCAGCAAAAACACCTCTTACCCATAGCCCGCTAATCGGCCAAACAAACCAAGGGATGTGCTGACAATAATAATGGAAATAAACAACCAAATTAATATTTGCATGTTATGAGTGTTTGTTTGTTTGTCCTTCTCACTCAACAATTGCACTTGTTAACGACTGCTGACCTGGCAATTATCTGCTCATATAAGAAGGCACGGGCCAGCTCTGCCACATGATTGGTTCCCTGAAGAGGCTCGCAGCCTTTTCTTTTAGGCATGATATTGTAAAAAGATTGTGTGTAAGTGTCTGAAAGAGTGAAGTTAGATTATGACCTTCACTGGGGACAGGAACAAATGTGAGTGACTTTATGCTGAGCAAAGCAGTAGAAATAAATAATGCATGATAAATATAATTGCATGTATTTTATGGCTGACATTTGTCATGGGACCAGCCATGAGCTTAAGCGTAGAGTATGAAGCACCTGATACAGAACTGGAGCATCCCTGCATATTAAGAGAACAATTATTTAACTTTTACACAAATATTAAATGTAAATATGTTAATTTTAGCTTTACACTAAGATTGCTGGATAACACCGGATTACCTACAAACAACAAGTCAACCTAAAGTCCTTTTGGGAAAAACACCACTACAGAGATTATGCCGTTGTTTAAGCCAAAGCCAAAGGTGGATCTTGCAGGAAGAGGAACAGTGTATTTTGACACAACAGGGCACATTTATCAAGGCACAATTTGCTGCAAAAATAATGTCCTACATACTTTACACCACCTTTGTTACATGTTTTAGGCCATTTCTAGACACTTCATGTGGAACACTAGTACCTAACTAAAACACATAAGCCAGGTTCTCTTTAAAGGGGTTGTCCAGGATTAGAAAACATGGCTACCTTCTGTCAGAGACAGCGCCATTCCCATCCATTGGTTATGTCTGCTATTATACCTTGGCTTCTTTAAAATGAACGGGGTAAAGCTACAACTTCACATAAGACCCGTTTACCGGTTTGGCACTGTAAAGAAATATTTACCCCTATCTAATCCTGGGCAACCTCTTTAAAGTAATTTTATACTTTATAACATAATTTCTATTTTAAATTCAAAATCCTGGGTATGCTTAAGGTCACCCAGAGCATGGCCACACTCCTGAGAATACTCAATACATAGAAGATGTCGACTATCTATTGCCTCTGACACTCAGGGCCATATATATGAAAACTGTCTAGGTCTAAAATTCACTTTGTTTCACATAGCAACCAATCAGAGCACCCCTTTAATTTCATATAGTGCTCTGGAAAAATGTAAGGGGAGCTCTGATTGGTTGCTATGGGCAACAAAGAGATTGTTAGACCTAGACAGTTTTCATACATGTGGCCCTTAGTGGATATTGGCTGACATCATGGCCTTTAAACCTTTCAGATGTTGTGGTCCTGCTATCACTGCATTAAATTATTAGACTGTTGATTTGTCATGGCAGCTGGGACCTAATGAAGGCCCCAAGTTCTGCCTTCTTAGTACTCCTTTTAGACCTCTCCAGAATATAATTCAAACAATCAAGCTTAGATATTCAAATCTCCTGGTGAACTAAAACAGGTCCCTGAATCTCTCAACTCAACTTTGTGAAGGCTTCCATCACCGTCATGCTTTTTTAACTACTTCCGGCCCGAGACAGGAAGTAGTAAAATCGCCATCTTTGTACACCCTTTTGCATTGTTTATACAATGCAATAGGCTGTATTAATGATTGTGCCTCCTAGTGGTCAAGCACCCTAGAGAAACTTGCCACCGGGGTCCCAATCGAAGTGAGAAACGGTACGCGGCCCTGTTTCTCATTCACTTAGCTGCCACGGCTCCATTTCGTGCTGTTACCGGCGGGTGTCAGCTGCAAGCAGCAGCCGCCTATGTAGTGGAATTGCACCCTTGGGAAAGCCACTTATTGAGACCAGGACATACTAGTACGTCCAATTACGGTAAGGGCTTATGGTTTGAAACCTGGCCCATCAGAGCATGTTTACGCCTTTGCCTGCTGGAGAATAGTGTGTATTTTGAGGAATTCCATCTGCGTTCGATTAATGGTATCAGTGTATATTTGGGGTCTGTGGACTGTGTTGGGATGCAATTTATGCTTGATTTGTGGCCTAAATATAAAGTAAGTGCAAGATTAAGTGAGTGATAATAGATTATTTGATTGTAGTTACACCAATGTCATGTACCAGCAAAATGTATATGTGACAACATTTAAAGCAGAAAAAAAGAAAATGGTGCTCAAGCATGGACATTTGTTTTAGGCTTGTTGGTATCATGGCTACTGCTATATTTCCTCTTGGCCTAACTATTATACATTAAAAATGACCCTTTCTTTTAAACAGGCATAAAAGAAGAAAAAGTTTTATTGGGGGGGCTGCTTTTTAAGTGATTTAATAGTTTTCCCCTTCATTTAAAGAAAAAAATGGTTTTTCGTGGATAATTATTTTTTTTTTTCTTATTCTATCTGGTAGGAAAAATGGATATCATATATCGCCTGGAAATGCTTAGTGCAGGTGGGAGAGCATAATTAAGTGTTATAAATTTTTTGGTGTACAGCACATATTCCGAACCATTATACCGACTAATTTCCTTCACAAAACCCAAAATGGAAAACACACGAATACTTTTTCAAATTGAAAAATCGTGTTGTAAGTGGTTATTTGACAAACTTATACTTCCTCATTTTAGAGCTATATCCCCTGAAATCAAAAAATTTATATTTTTCAGAAAGTAAAAGCAAAAAAAAGAAAGAAAAGAAACAATAAGACATGTATTGGAAAAAGAATCTATTTTCAGTAAATATTTTAAACTGTATTACATTTTTGAGAGAAGATTGTGTGGGTTTTAAAATCAGGACCCCTGACTATCACTAGAATGCCTCTCCAGTAGGCCCTTTTCAGGGGCATGCAGTGATTTCCCTATAAACCCCCTGAGAAAGGGGGGAAACGCGTCGGGCTGAACGGATAATTACGTCTATAAGGGGGAGAAGCATAAATTTAAAGGCTGATTTTTTTTATATTGGGATATTGGTTTTGATATTGTGATGCTGCCTTTTGTATCAGGGATATAGGTTTGTTTCGTTTTTTTTTTATGTATTTTGTTTTTGTGGGTTTTTTCAAATTATTGGCACCTATGCTTATATATTGAATAATACTCTAAATGTAACCCGGGTGAGCCATCGAGAGGTGGGGCCCCCTTGTTGGGGCATTCTCCCGCAAAATTATTAGGGTGCAATAGGGGGTTGAAGGATTAATTTTCTCACATGTTTTTCTACATGCTGGATGTCTAGGTTATATATTATAATATATATATATATATTATATTTAAATATCTAAATATAAATATTTTAATATATTTAAAAATTTGTTTTTATAAAGGTATTTTAAATTTGTTTGACTTTTAGGGTTTATTGAAAAAAAGTTATATTTTAGGAATAAGGGTTCCATTGTTTCTGTGATTTCTTGTTGAGAGTTGAGCCCTGAGGAATCATTATTGTTGGGATAACAGTATTTCCACTTTCCCTGTTAAAAAGGGTTATAGCCCGCAAGGCAAAAATAAAGTAGGATAGGGGGTATTAATGTTCACTATTCCACATGTTTATTGCAGCATTTGAAATCCATAACCAGGACACTTCACACCTTTAAAAATCACAGGAGGGCAAAAAATGAACCAGGTTTAGGGCGGGGTATAGCCCTAAGGAAGGGATTCCTCTCATAATTAGCTTTACACATTTGGGAAAAAATAAAAAGGGAAAAAAATTTCCAGATATGTTTCCTTTATTTTTTTCTTTATTTCAAGTGGACATTCTTATGTCCTGCTTGTTTATATAAGCTTCCCTTAGTTACTGACCACCTCTTTCTTCTCTAGTAGTGGACAGCTGGTGACATCATTCCTTGCTGTGTCTTATCAGCAGGATGGAGCTTTACTGAGAAAAAAATTAACCTTTAGAGTTACTAGCATGGGAGCAGCCTTGTTCCATCTTGTCAGGTCTTCAGATAAACATTTTTGAAAATTATAAAAAATAACAGGTCACTCATAGCTAACCGTGTTTGGGGAAATATGTAAGCTTCATCCTTGGGGCAAATACAGCTCTGTTCTCACTTTTATGCCGACCCTCCTGGACATGTCATTGTTTTTCACAACTCCCCATTTAATGTCCCTAAACGGCTAGCTAGAAATAGGGAACTTGCCGAGGGGGAAAATGTTTTCACCGTTTTTGACCAGCTAAAACCCGCACAGAAAGTTGGCCTAAAGAGGTTGTGAAGAGTGAAAACAGCCAGATAGGACAAGCCCTTTAATCGTAACCACTGATGGCTGCGATTAAGGGCTTATATCCAGCATAAAATGTGACAGGATCTTAAATGACGCAATAAACATTTAGATTTTTATGGGACACTGGAACTTTATTCTTTTCTTCATCCAAAG
>JAODAL010027361.1:0-55104 GCA_025379985.1 Phyllomedusa bahiana
GTACATACATTATTTATTTTCTTGATAAAATGTCAAAAAACCCCGGGCGACTGCCCCAAAATAAACCCATTATAAGTCAATGAGAGTCGGGCATGGTTAGTGTTCATCGTTTAATGGATCCAGCATTTCTGTTTTTTTTTTATTATAATGGAAACCATGACAGCAGTGTGAAAAGACCTGAAGGGGTTAAAGTTTAGTCTAGGCCCGGGCTTAAATGTTTGCGCGGAAAAAAACATTTTTCCTCAAAAGGGAAAAATTGATAAAGGGTTTAAATTAGCCCCAAAACATTACAATTTTTATGTAGTAAAAAACTTTTTAAAAATGAACAGGGCCAAAACCAACTCAGGGGTTAAAGGGGCAAAAAAATAAGGACACAAATTAAGAAAAAGGTGACTGATTATCATATCTTCAGCATGTGGGAAAAAACATTTTAAATTGGTGTATACATTTATTTTTATATACCCAGCTTACCCTTTCCCTGCAGGTTTTCCTATGCACTTTTCCATCTTTTTTGTTTTTACCCGCCCCGGGAAGGTAAGCCGGCAGTCTCCAGTTAGTACAAAGCAATATATGAGAGGATCCAGAGGAGAAAAAAATCCACAAAAAAAAATTCTTTATTCTTTTCCTTTAAATATAACAGAGTAAACCTCAGGTAGCAATCACACAGTCTACATGTTTCAAACCTCTGTTTGAATATAAAAGAATATATATGAAGGGTGATACAAAAACATGTAAGAGTGTTTATGGGAAAAAGGGCCTATTTTAAAGAAACCCTGTCAATATGAGTAACAATAGTACATAAATGTGAATGTGTAATGGATCATAGGTTTATATTGTATTTGACTTGAATAAAACTAACGTTACCTGTAAATAAAAACAGTCTATAAATCCATATGGTAAAGTGCAATGGGTGTCAGAAAATGAGGCACAATGTAAATGTTCTTCCAAAAAATGTTTGAAAACGGCTGACAAAACTGTTGCCAGACGGGTTTTCCCCGCGCACCCAGATACATGGCCGCTGATTTTTAAATTTTCAAGGGAAAAGTTGTTGTACTTCCTACTTATTTTTTCCCGGGACATTTTTTACGGGCAATTAAATATATTGCTTTTTTTGTATTCCCAGTTAATACATTGTTGAAATCTTATTTTTCCTTATTTGAAACATATAAAGAAAACGTTTTACCTTTTTTGTGTTATTGGCAGCTAAACAGGGGGGGAATGTCCCCCATTAAAAAAAAACCTTTATATGGGGAGCCAAGTAAAAATTTTCTTTTTCTTTTCCCCTTATATTTGCCCGGCCCAGGCGATATAATAAAAATCCAATGTTAGGGGCTTTTTTTTTTTGCTACAAATCTCACCCCCCTTTGGTGAAAAATTTTTTTACTTAAATTTTTGTTTTGAATGTTTTCATAGGTTTAAAAAATTTTTTTATGGGTGTTAACTATATTTTTGATTGTTTGGGGAGTTCATTGGCTGAAAGTTTACTCCCTGAAAGGTTTCTTTGTTTTTCTTTTATAAAATTATCACGTGGGTTTTTTTGAAAAATTTTTTTTCAGCTATTTTCCAAGATTCTTTTTGTATAATCCTCTTTTTTCTTAATTTTTTCCAATACTTTTACTTTTTTAGTAATTTTTATTTTATGCGGAACACTTTCAAATTTCCCTTTTTAAATTTGACTACTCCCCCCTGTCGGAATATTTGGGAATGACATGTTAGGGGGGGCTTTGAAAAGGGGGCATTTTTAAAATGGAAAATTTTTTGAAGGGTTTGGGTTTTAAGAAAAGGTTTTTTTAATTTTTTTCCTTCTTTTTGGGGTTTTTCCCACTAAAGTGATTTTCCCAAAAATCTATACTAGATTGGGTGCAAAAGAGTTTGTAAATCCCAAGATTCAAATTGTTATTGGGGGATGCATTGGATAAACTCTGAAAAAATTTTTGTGGGGGGCCCCCCCATATCAGGAGGTCAAACAATAAAAACGACCATACCACCTGATATGGGAGGCAAATACATTACCTCTGACAGTAGGAAATCCCCCCCCTTTTGCTCATAAAAATTTTTTGCCAAGGGGGCAAAAAATTTCGCCCCCACGACGCTCTTTTAATTGTAAAAAAAAACGTTTGTTGAATGTAAAAAAATTTATGTGTGAGGGGGGTTTCCCCACTACCTAACTTTATTCAATACGTTTTTTCAAGCAACAATATTTGTCAAAAAATTTAGATTTTTCCGGGCACATTGTGGGGAAAAGGGGATATAGCCTACTACATCACATGCAACCCATATAATGTGAATTCCATTTCAATTGTTCTAAGTCCCAAATCACTGCTTTGTTTCTCAGGTCCGGGGAGTTGGGAAGAAAGGTTGAAAAATGTCCCCCAAGTCCCAAATTTTCTACTGAAAAAACGATCCCCCCCCACAATGGGTCGAAGGTGGGGGGAAATGTACCCTTTTCACCTTTGGGAAAGAAATTTCTATTGGGGTATGGATCTCAAAATAGCCCTTGGGGTGTTTTTTCTGTTTTTACTCCCAAAGGATCTTCCCGTAACAATTTTTTTTAGCTTATTTTGGAAGGTCGCAGTGGGGGCCTGGGTATTTTTTATATGTTTTTTTGTATCTTCTAACAATCTATGTTCAATTTTCTCATAAGCCCTGAGTCCCGGACTACCACCGCCCCTCCCTTTTCCGCTTTTTTACAGTTTTCATTTATCTTTTCCCCGAGTTTTTTAAGGCTCTTTGTTCCCCTTTTTGTTAAGTTATTGTTGAAATTTTGTTTTTGTATGGGCCTGCCAGTGTCAACAAAATCCCCCTCAATAAATTTCTTGAAATGTATCTAAAATCTTGGTTGGATTGTACGGGATAAAAAAAAAGGTTGGATGTTTTTAGGAATTGGTATTGCAATAGACAGTTTTCTTTCCCCGCTTCTAAAGTTTTTTAAAAATTGAAAAAACCCTCAATTCACCAAGATTTGGGGATTTTGGCATCGCAGGTCCCCTAACTGTACTAATTAATGAGGTTCTTTATTTTGATTCGAATGTAATTTGAATTTCCCCCTTGAAAAAAAAAGAATTTTAACGTCAATAAAGAGTGAATCTTTTTTATCTACCAGAGTCCGAAAACTCAAAGTTTTTTTGTTGGGGGGAAGTTAAGGCCCTTAAAAGTACTTGGATTCAGCCTTGAAAAAATATGTGCAAAATTTAGTACCGGGCTCTCCTCCCCCTGATTGCGTCTCCTGTAAACCCCCCCTCCTTTCTTGTGTTCCTTCCTGCTCGTTTGATTTTTTCTAAAAAAGGTTGTTTTTTTCGTTGGTATGAAGTGTGTTCATTTTGTATTCATCGTTAGTTTTTCCCCTGCTGCCAAAGGTCTACATTATCAAGTATCTTCCATAGTGATGAGGAAGATTTTTTCATAGAGGTTCTTATCTGAAAAATTCACGTTTCTCAAAATCACGATGTTGCATATAGTTTTGTCTTTTCAAAATAGATCTTGGGATATGTTTATCACTCCGCCATTCATATATTTCACCTCTCTCATAGTCTCTTTGGTCTCGATCGAATTTCGATTTCTTTGTTTGCATAACTATTTCCTCTAATTGTTTGATGTTATTATTCAAGATTTTATTATGATTTTCATATTCCTCTGTATTGTTGAATGGTGTTAATGTATGTTCAATTTCTTCAGTTTCCTTTTTTAGTTCCACCAAATGTTTGCTTTCATATTGTACTAGGAGTTCCATTAATGTAAATGAACATTGGGATAATATGTTTTGTCATTCTTTAGTGAAGTCCTCTGGATAAATTGATGTAACGTTTTTACGTATTCTTAAGCCACATGGGATCATCTGTTTATTTAAGGCAACCACAGGGATTAAATATTAAACATGATCTTTTATATTATTATTAAGGTATCTGTCAGATGTGTGCACTTTATATAAAACATACAAAATCCAAAATGTATTTATTTATTTATTTCTTTTTCTTTTTGGAATATAGTGTAGAAAAAGGTATTGCAATATATATTATAATTATATTTACATTTGTTTTACTTTATCTATTATGTTTTTTATATAGGATGAGATTGCAAATATCAATGCTGTGATCATGGGGTTAATTCTGCCGGAGGCTGGGATTGGTGTTCCCGGCTTTCTATAAATAGAAACACAGTAGGGTTGGGAAAACCAGACCAGGATTAAGGCTTTATGCCGAAACGCGTCGGTTGATCCAATACCTATGTGATCCCATACCTTCCATATAGTGGTTAAGGCTGATATCCATGCTGTATGTACCCTCTGAAGAATTTTAATACGTAAAATAAAAGTTTCAAGTGTTTTAAACGAAGCCCTGGAAGTCTGTGCCTGCCATAATTGCAATATTGAAACAGAGTGGATGCTGGAATCAAGGTAATTGAAAGCACCTATTATGCATAACAAGAAAACTGTCCTGCGATAAAGAAAATTATCTTGCAATAAATAAATAATGCAGTTGGCCTGAGCCAACTGGTAAATATCGGCAAAAGCTGTATGTCACCCATGTTAGTAAATTCACAAAGAGAACGGATTAATGAGTAAAATATACTTAAAAATAATAAAGAAGGATAGACCTGTAATTAAGACCATAGGGTACTCTGATATGTAATTGAATAATCCAATAGGCTTCCCTCTTCAAATTGCCACCTCTTGTAGGTTTAGAAATTAATTCATTTGTATTAAATGTGAATGAGTGTAAGCATGATGCATGTTCTGTATGTTTAGATACACCTGACATACTAGATATTCCTACCTTGAGGATCAATGCAATATGTTCATGTATGTGTGTTTTTAATTTTCTTCTGGTGGTTCATATGTATTTTAAATTGTATAAGTAAAAATAAATCATGTAAATAACATATTTTCATTAACAACTGATGTAACATTTGAGTTTGTATATCTGGTCACCTGTATTGTTTGAAAAAATTGTGGTCACAACGGCATATGTGCAGGTGATACAGCAAACATATCCATATTTGTAGAAACCCTGAACATTTAACCATGTGGAGTAAGGGTTAGTAATTGAAAACTAAGGGCATGTCCCCACGGCACGGGTTTTCGGCCGGTTTTTCAGCCGGTTTGCGGTTTTTCAGACCGGGTGAAAAACCGGCTGAAAATGAGCACAATTGTGCCCCTATGAAAAACCCTTTGCAGCAGTCCCCACTGCACGGGTTTTCCCGCCCAACTGTTTTTTTCACCGGGGGAAACCGGGCCCGGCAAAACATTGTACATGCACAATCTTCGGTCCGGTTTCCGGACGGAATCTGTGCATGTCTATGGGAGGGGGAGGGCTGTTCTTCGCTCATCGCGGAGACAAGCCGTTCCCCCCCGCGGCCGTGAGGACGGCCGCAAAACAGGACAAATACCGGCCGGCAAACCGGCCGGTATTTGTCCACTGCCGTGTGAACGGCCCCTAACAGAGATGGTCCTTTACGAACTACAAATCGACAGCCATCTCTAGTAACATTATGTAAAACTTCCTCTTGCCATAAAATATTCTTTTTGACTATGTTGATGAATTGTGAATATTTCTCACTGTATGTAGTAGAAAAGGTGATAGAAGGTGATGATTGAGTCAGAGGCAGATGATCCATGTTTATGAGCGAATGATGAGTTCTATGACTGACTCAATGTTTGGCTCTACCAATAGTCCATCTTGGATATCATCTTTCAGTTAACCTTTGTCTAACAAATTTAGCCTCTTTCGCAAAACTTGTATTGGTCCCGTGTGCTCTTTTTGATCTGATAAATTCGCCTACTGGGATTGCTAGAATAGTATGTGCTGGATGACAGCTACTTTAAGAGATATGTCCAAGAAGGAAATAAAAGTGTTTTAGGAACCAGTGGGGTTGCTGTAATTGTATGTGGAGCAAGCTGACCTGGAAAAGAGGTACCTTATGAAGGCGAATGTGAACCAAAAGAAGTGGTGGGTCCAAGCGACTTCTGGGCAGGGCAAAGGTTGCCAATTAGTTGAACAGGGCACAAGCTGCCGTAATAGAGGTGAATACAGTGAGATTAGGATTTATGACTGTGTGGCATATCACTGACAGAGCAGAGACTTAATCTAGAGAGATTGAATTTAGAGTTTAAACATTACCCCACATAATGGTGAAGTTTCAGTTCTGCAACTGGCATGCATTTGTGCCTCTGTCAAGGTTAACTGATTACAATTGTGCCTTCAGTGTCAACGTAACACCTGACCCTCTACACAAGTAAAATTGGACTTATTGTGTTCTAGATTGTGTGTCGTGCCTGTTATACTATTCTGCATTCCTCAATAGGGCTAAAAGAGGTTGCATGGTTATTCTTTTTTTTATAAATTATGCTCCCTATGGCTTATAATGTGAACAGAATTGTTTGCTGGGCATGTGCGGTAGTCAGCAGGCTGGCTGGCTGTAGTGTAGTCACCTGCAGCCCTTCCTATACAAAATATTGTGACACTATGTTCGGGAGAGCGGTTGGTGGCTACACCATAGAAGTGATGGCTACTCAGCAGGCCAACCGGCGCTTCCATAGTGTATGCTGTAGTAAGGGATAACGTTCCAAATGGAACGTCACCACTTACGGACATACACATAATAATAAAATTAAATGTAAAAACACACCTACAAAAACATTACACCTCAATAAAGTCTATAAACACAGTATAACCAAACAAAAAAAGAAAAAGAGGACACACTATCAAAGCGCACACCCAAAATACAAAACAGTATATACTTTAAGACAAAAAAGGCTTTTCAGGCTTTTACATGCTGTTTTCTCTGCACAATATGGGTTGATACTTGTGAATCTTTTTTCTATGGCTTTATTTTCTTCATACTTATTTTTTGGGTCATATGTTTTCTACTCGGTTGCACTTTTTTCATGTGAAACCATATACTGAATAGACACCTTTTTATCACATTATCACTATTGTTGGGACTGTTGTGCAAAATATAGTAAGTGCCATGATTATATTATTATTATTATACCATACTGCTTTGTATTCTTCTTAGGGGATACAGTTTGGCCATTATTGTATTTTCTATGTTCTCAGTATATTTCTTAAGCCACTGTATGGCTTTTTACATTTTTTTGTGTTTTTTGACTTAATAAAGAATATATTGTTTTGTATTATCTTGGTTGTGCGCTTTGATAGTTGTCCTCTTTGTCTTTCTTCATATGGTTTTTGACACACTGGTTGCACCCTTTAGGACTATTATATTTTTTTATTGTGTGCTGCCCATAATTTTTTGGATTTATAAACACAGTATATACTATAGTGAGCACAATTTATAAAAAAAAGAAAAAACAAGAACCAGTCAACCCCTTTTATATCATATCAGAATGTTTCCCCATATCTGCCTTATACGTTTCCACATGCAGAGCTGTTTTTTTATTTTTTTTATTTGGACTGTCTATAACAACAGTCATGTAAACTTTACGGGCGACATTTCTCAACACGCCAACGGCAATTTTTTTTATCTATATTGTGCTAAAACCGCTTTTGACGCCATATTTTGTATCTAAATAAACTGTTGTACACCAAAACGAGGCGTATTATATGCTGCGACGACACATTGTAATGTGCCTAAAAATGATGCACATATACAAGTGTATATGTGTTAGGCGCATTTCACATTTTCCGTATGTGTTAAGCGCATTACAAGTATGTGTTAGGCGCATTTCATATACTTGTAATGATAAGCTATGCGCGATGTGCCTCGATAGGGGCATTACATATGCTTCTAATGATATGCTATGTGCCGCAATTGCTAATTGCACCACCAATTTTCAGACATCTCGCCCTAAGGGCCACATGTATGAAAACTCTCTAGGTCTAAAATTCCCTTTGTTGCCCACAGCAACCAATCAGAGCGCCCTTTTCATTTTCCCAGAACACTATATGAAATGAAAGGGGCGCTCTGATTGGTTGCTATGGGCAACAAAGTGAGTTTTAGACCTAGACAGTTTTCATACATGTGGCACTAAGTCTCATTACTAATATTCTGGGTGAATTGTTCTGACATTATTATAGTCCTGCAATGACCATACCCTTTTCCCTTCAAAGCACAGATCATATAAACAGCAGTGTGGAAACCAGTTCAAGCTTACAGAAAATCCTTTGCTATGGTTTTCTGGGTGGACTTACTATACCAATCTTACAGTTGTCTTTCTAGTTTTATTTCTTAAGTGAAATGTTGTAGTAAAGCCAAGACATTTCTGGGAATGTCATTAATAGGGGAAAAAAATCTGTGTTAGTCAGACCACCTGATGATACTTGACAGGGGACACCTTTCTGGTCTATTAGGTTGCTCAGCCAAAAGGCAAGGTTAAATGTAACTAATTCCAACACCAAACTTTCCTTGCTAAATGTAAACCGGCAGTGATTACATGTTAAGACCAAAACATGTATAAAAACATTCAATGAAATATATAGTTTGGTCCAATAATAAATACAGTTTTCCTTCCACGATTGTTATTAAAGCACCAGATGTGATGATGCATGGCAAATGTCAAAATGTGACACTTTTATGTATACACTTTCTACTAATCAATCACATAAAAAGCTTTAACAAGTTTTTTCTAATCTGGTTGATATAATCTGAATCATAAATCTGATATTTGTGTGTTCTGCAGAATAGATCATTGACATCTGCAGTATTATTTTACAGCAAGAGAATAAACTATATTTTTCTCCCCACCAAAATGTGACAGAAACGGCATGGCAAACTGTATCATTATAAGTCATGTGCTAATATAGTTGGTAAATTATAATGGGAAGTACACACATTTTACAGGTCATATTATAAAATGATTTATAACCTGCAGTTTATAAGAAAATACGTTCCTCTAATGTCTTGTACAAAAATATTGAAAGCGTTGCATTGTGTAAAAAGAGCTTCAATCTGCTTTGTTCAAATTTGGTTGTGTATAGACAAAAAGTTCACTATATTGTATTAAGGGTCTGTTAACATGGCAGTGACAAAATACTAGTTGGATTCTCTTAAGTATCTGGCCCGGTATTTTCTCATCTTTTGCATGGTTTTGTCCATGGTTTGTGGATTTGTCATTCCCCCAAAAAATTCAAGTGCACATCTTCTGCCCGAAAACCGGGTGGAAGATTGGGCCTGTTGAAAGTTTTTTGGAATGCTGATGGTGTAAACTAACATCTGAAAATCTGTTCAGTCTGGACTGCTGAACGGATTTTCTATTAAAGTCTATGGGGATAGTTGTTGGTTGGTTTTCATAAAAACGTCCGAAAATCCGTCCAAATACCTTGTTTGACATACGATCGCTGCAGCGTTTTTGGATCCATCACAGATCCTAAATCGGATCCAAAATCACCATGAGAACATACCCTTTAGGTCAGTTCACACAGCGTTTTTGGATCAGATTTAGGATCATTGTTGGATCCAAAAGTCGGATCGAAAAACGCTGCAACGATCGCATATCAAACACATCCAACACGGATCCTAAATCGGATCCAAAATCACCATGAGAACCTACCCTTAAGGTCAGTCCACACGGCGTTTTTGGATCCGATTTAGGATCCGTGTTGGATCCAAAAGTCGGATCGAAAAACGCTGCAGCTATCGCATGTCAAACAGATCCAACACGTACCCAAACACGTAGCTGTGTTTTTGGATGCGTGTTGGATGCAGCAGGATCGCACCCTATAGTTTTATATAGGGCAACTGCTGCGTATTTCGAACCAAGAATTGATGTCAATTCTTGGAAGGGATCCGAAAGACGCAGTGAGACACACGAGTGATCACCGATGCGTGTCTCATATTAAAAGCAATGTCAAATCACATTGCTATTTGTTAGCTGCGTGTTTGGGTCCACTTGGGGATCGACAGATGGACCAAACACGCAGCTCAAAAGCCTATGTAACATGAACGAAAACACGCCATGTGAACATACCCTAAGAGTGCCTGATAAACACATCTTTTTAGGCAGGCTTGTTTCATTCCTTTATCAGTCTCCTTTTGTTTAACCTACCCTACTTCATTCAATAGTTTCCACAATACTCCAAAAGATGCATTTTATATCTGTGCCAATGACTACCTAATCCAGTACAGTAGGATGAGTCAGAAAGCCTTCACCACGTCCAAAAGACAAAAAAATATTATGACTGAATGTCAAAGCTGGGACTCCACAGCCTGCGCAGTCAACGGACTGGCACAAAGGAAGCAAGAAATACTTTTATCGAACGTCCTTGACGTAAGGACTTTAAGAAACCTAAGTGAAATAAAATGGACTAAAAAATCTACTGCTATTTCGACTGCCACCACATTTACATTAAAAACGATCATCCCCTATTATGCTGCCCTGTTTGCCCCTATGTTAATTTTACAGTTTGTGTTGCCTATACCTTATGACCATGTTCTCCTAACAATTTGCAAATCTAGTTGCAAGAAGGTTCATGGAGATGTTTATAGAACAATAAAAGTCCTCTTTCTACCACCATCTAGTTATTAGGTCCTAGATTAAGTGCTGAATATATTTATTATCATTTTAAATTATTATTTTTTTTTTATGAAACAGGATTCCAAATCTACTGCTCCAGAGACTTTTCAGCAGTCTCTTCATTATTAGTATAGGCAGGATTACACTTAAAGGTGACACCAATGCGTATAGATAACACAGGATTCACAATAGGAGATGATCACATTTCCCCTCCTAGCACACTGGCGTCATCCCAGCTCACAGATCATGCTTAAAAAAGTCTCTTAAAGATGTTAATTGTTCTGCTCCTGTTTACAGGCTCCTATGTCCATGCAGCTGCTGTAAAGCATCTCTCTAAAAGCTGATAAAAGCAGCTCAGGCAAAACGGCTGCTCCCATAATCATATACAGACAACAGAATTAAAAAAATCATCACATAAGAAGAAAGAAGAAAAGAATATGTATTCCCCTTTAACAATACGGCGGAGATTTACATAGACTTGTGTTTCATATGTAAGTTATAAACATTTTAAACAGCAGGAGTAAGATACATCAAATATGTTAAAAAGGTGCTTAATAAATTTGGTGCATATTTTGCGGATTGTGTGCTGTAGTCTGAAATCTATGCCAGTTGTAAAGTGACATATATATTACTAAAATGTTAGGGATATTTGGCTTTTGGTTGAAAATTCAGAATGAACTACATGAGACCATCTCTTAACTATAGAATGCACATGTTCAGCTGTTCACTGTTTCAGTACTTTTTGTACAACTTGCATAACTTGTATACAATGGCAAAATTTCCAACAGTTGTTTGATCCCTGAATCACCCAATACATTTAGTGGGATCAATTTGAATTGGTATTCAAACAATCCTCCTCATCATGCTGTTCACATTTTGACATCATGAGACCAAGACAATACCTTACAATTGATGAACAGTACCTCCCCATTACAAGGCTTCAAGCAGGATGCTCTTATACGGAAGTGGCCACTGAGCTTAGAGTGTCCCAGAGTGACATAAGCAGGTTATAAACGTGATACCGAGAGACTGGAATAGTTACAGAAAGGCAAAGAAGTGGACGTCCTTTGGATACATCACACACTGATGACTGCTTCATTGTAAACAATGCTCTGCAAAACCGGATGATGAATCCACACAACTCCAGGCATGTTTAAGGGAGGTGAGAGGCAACCAAGTGTCACATTAGACCATTCATAACCATTTACCAGTACATCAGCGAGATCTGCGTTAAAGAAACAGTTTACAACGATGCATAAATCTTTATACAATAGCATAAATTGTATGAAACACTTTACAGTACCTTTTCATGCCGATACAATTGCTTAGAGTAAAATCAATCTGGAGGGGAAGCTTCAATTTACAATAGTTTGTACTGTTCTTTTTTATTTACGCTTAGTGCCATGTACTCAGTGATATTATTGCAATGCAGTGTCAATTATATATTGGTGTTTCCAGGCATATATGTTACATTGAAAATTCTCATGACTAATAACTTGATTTAGCTGGTCTTGGGATATATAATCTTTCTACCAGCTGTGCCCATTCCGCTTCATGCCCACCCACAATTTCCACTGTTCTCACTTTAATTTTCTTTACATCCGAATTCCATAATAAGACACATTTGCAGTATTTGTTCAAACCATGAAGAACACATCTAAAAAACTTTTTAACTATATGTCTAGTAAATCCAGATTAAATTTAACTGTTAAATGTGTATATGTATGAATGTTTTTAATACAATGCTCTAAAACCTATCTATCCATCTGTCATTCATATCAATCTATTTCATATCTATCAGTTATATTTATATATCCATTGATCTCTTTTCTATCGCATGTCTATCTATCTATCTATCTATCCAACTATCTATCTATCTATCTATCTGTCTGTCTTTCTGTAGAAGTTTACATACACTATATAAAAAGACACATATGCATGTTTTTATCACTATCTGACATGAAATCATAATAAATCGTACCTGTTTTAGGTCAATTAGGATTACCAAAATTACTTATTGCACTCCAGAAACACACTGCTGCTGTGTGTCACATCATGGAAAAGTCTAAAGAAATCAGCCAAGATATCAGGAAGAAAATTGAGGACTTGCACAAGTCTGGATCATCCTTGGGAGCAATTTCCAGATACCTGAAGGTGCCTCATTCATCTGTACAAACAATTATATGCAAGTACAAAAAAATGGGAATGTCTAGCGTTCTTACAGCTCAGGAAGGAGACGGGTTCTGTGTCACAGAGATGAATGTGCTTTGGTCCGACTCGTGCATATCAACCCAAGAACAAAAGCAAAAGACCTTGGGCGACATGTATGAATCTCGCCACGTCGGGGCGCACCTTTCCGCCGGTTTCCGGCGAAATTTGCGCCTGATTTATGTCGGCACTGGGGCGTGCTCATACATCCTATGTAAAGTCCGCCGCGCCTCGCCAGTGTTTGGGGCGCAGTGCGGGACTTAGGCGCAGTGCGGCGCTGCGCCTATGATTCGCCGCCCGAGGTAGTGCACTCATACATACCATGTAAAGTCCGCCGCGCCTCGCCAGTGTGTGGGGCGCAGTGCGGGGACTTGG
Organism: Phyllomedusa bahiana; assembly: GCA_025379985.1. Lineage (NCBI taxonomy): Eukaryota > Metazoa > Chordata > Amphibia > Anura > Hylidae > Phyllomedusa > Phyllomedusa bahiana. Next base: position 13,055 of record JAODAL010027361.1, read on the forward strand.
GCGCAGTGCGGCGCTGCGCCTAAGATTCGCCGTCCGAGGAGGTGCGCTCATACATGCGGGGAAAAGTTCCCTGCGCCTCGCCAGTGTGTGTTGACACAGTGCGGGGTTATCATGGGCGCAGTGGGGCTGCCCGGGGACATGGCGAGAAATAACAGTAATCTTTCAAAATTCTCAGAAAGCTATATCTTTCCATCTGGAATTCGGATAAACCGGTCCAAACTCAAGTGATAAGGTAGAGGACAGTGAACCATTAAAACCTATGGAGTAACTATTGACCAATCACAATCTAAGGCGGGACAGTTCAAAATACAGTAAAAATGCAGAAAAGAGCTGATTGGCTGAGCTAGCGGGGGCTTGGCTATCTCAGCCAATCAGAATAGGAGCGACAGGGACCCATTATAGCCTATGGAGAAGTTTGAACCAATCAAAATCAAAGGCGGGACAGTTCAAAATACAGTAAAAATGCAGAAAAGAGCTGATTGGCTGAGCTAGCGGGGGCTTGGCTATCCCAGCCAATCAGAGCGCGAGCTACTTCTCCTATTGTAGTCTATGGAAGATCGGCGCAATGCAATCTCGGCTCTCAATGCCGTGCGTCATTGAGTATGAATATAAAAAAATCATTTTTATTAAGTGTAAAACATTATAAAGGCGATTTTTTGGGAATCATACTCCATGCTGCACGGAGCGGAGCGCCGAGATTTCTGTTGCGATCTTCTAAATGCTTCCTCTCATGTTCCGTTCTTGCTTCACTTCGCCGCCGGAGCATTTAGACCAAAATAAACTAGGTCTGCCTGTCGGAGCAGCCGAGCGCTGCACTCCGCCTCACTTTGCCAAGCCGCGATTGTAAATGCCTCGGAGTTTTCGAGCGCGCCGCATTCCCGCCCCGGAACGCCTACACCGCGCCCACACCGCGCCCATTGACCGCCCCTTCATGCGAGGCGCAGCTGAAAGTGGCGAACGCTGCGCCTAACACTGCATCCCTGCGTCCGACAGGGGGATTCGGGCCAGGAGGCGCAGGTTACTCCAAAAAAACAGGCGAAAAGCCCGATCATACATGTCGCCCCTTGTGAAGAAGCTGGTAAGATTGTCTCATTATCCACAGTGAAATGAGTACTGAATCAACATGGGCTAAAAGGACACTCTGCCAGGAAGAAGCCATTACTCCAAAAGAAACATATAGAAGCCAGATTAATGTTTGCAAATGCACACAAGAACAAAGACCTACATTTTTGGAGACATGCCCTGTGGTCTGACGAAACTAAAATTGATCAGTTTGACCATAATGACCATCGTTACATTAGGAGGAAAAATGGAGTAGCTTGGAAGCTGAAGAACACCATCCAAACTGTGAAACACAGGGGTGGCAGCATCATGTTGCGGGATTGTTTTGCTGCAGGAGGGACTGGTGCAGTTCACAAAATAGATGGCATCATGAGGAAAGAAGATTATGTGGCAATACTGAAGCAACATCTCAAGACATCAGACAGGAAGTAGGTCTTCTAAATAGACAATGACCCGAAGCATACTGCCAAACTGTTTACAAAGTGGCTTAAGGACAACCAAGTTAATGTTTTAGAGTGGCCATCACAAAGCCCTGATCTCAATCCTATTGAAAATTTATGGGCAAAGCTGAAATGGCAGGTGTGAGCAGGGTGACCTACAAACATGGCTCGGTTACACCAGTTCTGTCAGAAGTTCTTTGAGAAGCTTGTGGAAGGATATCGAAAACATTTGACCCACGTCATACAGTTTAAGGGCAATGCTACCAAATACTAATGAAATGTATGGAAACTTTTGACTTTGCAGAAAATATTAAAAATGCCTTGAAAAATTCATTATTCTGGCATTTGGCAAATATAAATAATTGTGGTAATCCTAAAAAAAAAAAAAACATGCATATGTGTCTTTTTATATAATTTATGTAGACTTCTGCTTTCAACTGTATCTACAGTATCTGTCTGTCTCATGTTTATTTATCTGTCTAATATCTATTTTTCATATCTATTTATCTTTGTCTATCTTTGTCCATCCATCCATCCCTATCTATCTATCTATCTATCTATCTATCTATCTATCAATCTATCTACAGTATTCTCTCTATCACACATGATCTATCATTCATATCTATCTATCTTTCTATCTATCTGTCTCTATATCTATCGATCTATCTCATACCTATCTAGTTATCTCATGTTTATCTGTCTAATATATATCTGTTTTTCATATCAATTATCTCTGTATTTATCCACATCTTTTTCATATCTATCTATCTACCTATCTATCTTGTGTATATTTATCTATCTATCTCATATCTATTATTCATAACTATCTATTTCATATCTATCTGTGTAATATCTATTTTTCATTTCTATTTATCTTCTATCCACAGAATATAAAATGAAATTGTGTTCTCGTTGAGCTGTGAAAGTTATGCTAACAGGATAAGCTGTGTTGATGTATTTATCAATTAGACAGTAAAATAGAGCATAACATTTGGAAAGCAGCATAGGGAGTTTTTGTACTTCCTTTCTTTTTTTTTAGCTCTCACATAAAGATTTTTCATTCCATTACTAATATGGAAGTACCTGGCAAACTGTGTCTTAAAACAGAAGCAGACATTGGTATCGTGCCATAGAGCGTCCACTGTTTGCATACTACTTCATTCACAAATGATCCCCGGGCAAATGACTACAGTGTGAGTCACTGTAACCTCCAAAGCACTTAAATAACTTACAACCGGTGATTCAGCTCCATAATAATCACCATAAAGTAAACATTAGTAACCGAGCTGCTTACTACAATGCCCACGCAGTGTTACCACTCCCACTTGTTTTGGTGTAGGAAGGGAGTCAGTACACCCAGGCGATGACTAACTGCCAGAGGTACACAGGGAGGAGTAGCACTTTGGCTAACTTCCTCCTACAAAAACTATGCTGTTCAACCTTTCCAGCATCGGGGCATACTCCTAGCAGCAATTACATGAGACATTGAGAAAGTAACTGCTGTTCTCTAAAGGGGATTAGCCTAGCCCACATTTTAATTGCACTCAAAGCCAACAAATGAGCTCAAAATATGGGAATTCAGAGTACAGTGTTAACCACGTTTCTGCATCCTGTATGGTATGTTTATGTATACATCATATACTCACATTTCAGCAACAAGTTTTCTGTATCTGCAGACGTCCAGGCACAGAGGATTTTCTATGAGCAGGATGTGTGGATTCAGTACTTGAAGGCCTTTTGCACATTTATTGCCTTCACACATTTTTGTGTAAACTAAGAGTGTAAAGGCTGAAAAAGGTTTCACTTCTAGCCATGGTTATATCTACAAACTATGCTGCACTAGATATTAGAGATGGTAAATTAGGATGGGTTCTTATATTGCATTTAGATTGCATTTGTGCCACATTTTCCAGAATTCTGGACAAAAACATTGCGGCTTTGCCACAACTTCAGAAAAAAGGGACAATAACGGCACCGACCTACTATAAGGAGTAACACTGCCGCCAAGCTTTGTCTCCATTGTCTAGACCCCCCTAAAAGGACACCCTCTAGTCTCGGGAGTTGGCAATTTGACACAGAGCGTGGGTCTTTACAATGACAAGATTTTGTGTCATTTTGTGATAACATTGCCTTCCTATACAAGAAATACAACAGATCTTCTAAGAGATCATTGGGACAAACTAAGCTATATATCAGTGGCGTAGCTATAGGGGGTGCAGAGTTAGCAGTCGCTACCGGGCCCAAGAGCCTGAGGGGGCCCAAAGGACCCTCAGTCACATACGACTACACCAGTATTATCAATGGCACATGGTAGGCGGGGGCCCTTTTATAGATTTTGCATTGGGGCCCCAGAGCTTTAAGCTACGCCCCTGCTATATATGACTGAAGGGATTGTCATGTTAGGCCCGATTTACATCTATGTCTGAGGTTCGATTAGGAGCCTCCATTGTGTATTCTGTCACAAATGACAGATAAAATAGTGCAGCAATTTTCCAGTAACATGCTAGACACCATAACAGAAACCAATGGATCCTATTATAGTCAGTGGGGTCCGTTGCATGCCACTTCTATCATTTTTGGTTTTCTGTTCCTAAAATGGAACGAATAATAAACAGAAATAATAGCGCAGAAGTTAATAGGTCTTCATTTAATTATTCATTCTCGTCTCGACTACTGTAACTCCTTGCTTATCGGTCTCCCTCTGTGCAAACTCTCCCCTCTCCAATCTGTCCTGAATGCAGCAGCCAGGCTTGTCTTTCTTTCCAGACGCTATACTGATGCCTCTACCCTGTGTCAGTCACTGTACTGGTTGCCTATCCAGTACAGGATACAACATAAACTCATCACTCTCACTCATAAAGCTCTCCACAACGCTGCTCCTTCCTACATCTCCTCCCTCATCTCTGTCTACCACCCTAACCGCTCTCTCCGCTCTGCTGATGATATCAGGTTACACTCATCAATCATCCGAACCTCCCATGCCCGTCTCCAAGACTTCACACGTGCGGCACCAGTTCTCTGGAACATGCTACCGCGGGCGATCAGGCACACTCAGAACTCTCATAGCTTTAAAAGGGCCCTGAGAATACATCTTCTCACTCTGGCCTACCAGAATCCCTAATGCTAACACCCCACCTCCTCCCCCCACACTCCCTAGCGCACTCATCTCATTTTCGGCACTTAACTGTATATAGATGTACTGTCAGGGTGGCAGGTTCATCCGAATTCTATGTAAAAAAAACCCATATTTATGTCACATGGCTGGACCATTGTAAATCTAGCACTTCTTGCCCTTCGTCTCTCCCGTACACCCTAATAGATTGTAAGCTCTTGCGAGCAGGGTCCTCACACCTTGTGTCTCATCTGTAAGTACTTTTAATGTGTAATGTCTGTATGTTTACCCTCCAAATTGTAAAGTGCTGCGGAATATGTTGGCGCTATATAAAAAAAGATTATTATTATTGTTATTTAATCCTAAAACCTCTCTCTTCAATCATTTTTGCTGTACACAAATCTATTTATTAGTAAAACGATTAGGCCATCAATGTTTAATTGGTGGGTGTCTGACCCTTGGGAACCACACTGGCAATTATATTATAGCTCTATGCAGCAGCTGTATATTTAGCACCACTGACAGGACCTTAAAAATCAGTAAACCTTTTCCCAGAGCTGCAGTGATCTAGTCCCAACCAAAGACTGAATTCAGATGTCTCTCATTGTGTCACCATATGCAGTTAGAAAACATATTTCGCAATATAAACCAATTCACGAGAGTAGGCTGCAATTCCCAAGATGGTGCATGTTATTGCACAATACTGAACAACTGTCAAAAAATATGCAAGGTTGTAACTGGTGTAGTACCCTGCCATTTTCCAAAATAGAAAAGTCTGTAAAAACTTAGAAAGGAGAAAAACAGGAAAAACAAAGTTATTGATCACTTCCAATTTGTTCATTAAAGGGGTTTCCCCATCACATTGATTAGCTTTAAACACCTAGGCAAAGGTAAATAAATGTTGTTACCAAATATTGTTCTGATTTTGCTTCATCTCAGAGTTAGAGCAGTTCTTATCACCTGCTTGTTTACAGAAGATTTCCTAGGTTACTGACCACCTCTTTTTGATCAAGCAGCCCTGGCCAGGATGGTGACATAACTTCCTGCTGTGTCTTATCAGCAGCACAGGATTTTGATAATCTTTCTTATTGAGAAACTTTAGAGCTATGCAGCTTTATGCCCTGCTCTGCTATTTAAACTCCTTCATCACCAATGTTCCTTTAACAGGCTCATCTAGGAATAGCAGCGCTGAAATGACAGTCACCGCTCACAGCCTGAACAGGAAGGGCCACATGCATAAAACCTGTCTAGGTCTAAAATTCACTTTTTTGCCCATATCAACCAATCAGAGCTGCCATTTCATCTCATATAGTGCTCTGGAAAAATTAAAAGGGCGCTCTGATTGGTTGCTATGGGCAACAAGGTGACTTTTAGACCTAGAGAGTTTTCATACATGTGGCCCGAAGTGAGAACCTAAAGCTGACTATAAAGAGCAGGCTCTGAGAAACAGCCTGATGAGATTAGTCCAGCAAACCTCAACACCTTACATAGTTACATAGTTAGTAAGGCCGAAAAAAGACAGACGTCCATTCAGTTCAGCCTGTTGTGCTAAAGTGTTGATCCAGAGAAAGGCAACAAACCCCAATGAGGAAGAAGTCAATTGTCCTCATTTTAGGGTAATTGTCCTCATTCTACTTAGTAAATATCATTTTTGTTAAACTGTTATGATGGAGAGGGAAATATACTTTAAAAGAGTATTCCAACAGTTTTAACTGCTCATTAGGGGTAATTACAAATAAAAAAAAAATTACCTTGTACCTTTTTTGGCATCACAGCTGGTCCTGGTGATCCTGGCTGATGATGTCACCATTCATTCTTCACGTGACCCTGAAGTTATTCACAGGCCGCATCAGTCTCTTGCTGGATATACTGCACATGACCACTGAGGCCTGAGACTGGCTGCAGGATTATGTAAAGAATGAGCAGTGACATCATGGGCCAGAATCACCAGAACCGCCCACAGCGCTGAAAAGAGCGAGTTTACAAGGTACGTTTTTTATTTTTATTTTAATCATCTCCTAATGACTAACAAGCAGTTAAAACTGTTGGGACATCCCCTTAAGTTTCAGAATACAAATATGGTACATAATGATTTAAACTCTTCTATCATGCTCACTTAAAAAAAAATTGTACTGCATTGTGGCCAGGGTAGTCCAAAAATGACAAAAACCTGATACTTACCTTGCTGTCGCCCCCAAGCTCCCACTGATTCTCTCTCCTTGACTTCTGGGTTCTCATCCCAAAATGGAGGAAAGGCTTGTGCCCCATTCACTTACAACAAGAAACATCGAAGTCAAGAGGAGCAGATTGCTGGTGAGCTCCGGAGAGGTAGCAGTGGGGGAAAGCAAGATAAGTATCAGGTTTTTTTTCATTTTTGGTCCCAATGAACAAGGCCGTCTCTCCCATTGGGCTGGGTAGGCGACTGCCCGGGGCCCCCTGAGATCAGGGGGCCCTGCCAGGAGTCAGTGTAAACACAGGCATGTCATCTGTCACTTAAAAACAGCAGAGGCACTGTATCTTTGATTCCTGTCCTGCCTGTGCGGCAGTAACTCAGGAGCTGATATGAGAGCAGGGCTGCAGCACGTCCCCCCCTACCGTCCGTCTCCTCCCACGCCGGGAAGTGTAACCTCAATCTTCTTAAAGGGGTTTTGCCAGGACGTGCCTTATCTGCTAAGAATCAAATGTAAACAAGCCACGCTGAGCTGAGAGAGATAGAGAGAGAGAGACACAGCCAGAGCACAGAGCCATGCATAAGGGATCGTGTGAAATGTTCACTCAAATAATCAAACTACAACTAGTGGATTCTGTATACAAAAGACAACACCTTTTGTCCACAGCAGCTTGAAAGCTTCTTCATGTTCTCTGTCATCAGATAAAGCAGGGATCTACTCAGATAATCACACTACAACTAGTGGATTCTGTATACAAAAGACAACATATTTCTACCCGGTGCCTTGAAAGCTTCTTCAGCTCTCTCTTCAGATAAGAAGTGTGATCTGCGCAAGCCCGACCAGCAGCTCTTGTCAGGTCGTATCTAATAGAAGCTTTGAAGTAACTAAGGGCAGGTAAGGCAGCCTGTAGCTCTCTCAGGCTGCAATTTTTGTAATCACATATATTTAGAAAAGTGATTAAATACCCATTTTGGAGGATCCCACGTTAACATTACATCGTGGCAAAACCCCTTTAACGCTCCTCCTGTTCCCCCTCATGACATTTCCCTCCCCCTCACCTCCCGGCTGTCTCCGGTCACCTCGCTGTGGCCATAGTCACGGACTTCAAACTACCGCAGAGTCCTCTGGGACTGGGACCCGGCTCAGCACAGCAGAAGAAGGTACAGGGGCTCTACGGGGCAGTGAAACGGGTCAGGATGGCAGATCACATGGTGCATCATATAACAACTTCATCCTGTGCCCCCAAGCCACACAGCAGCTCATAGGTTATATAGACTGCTGCATGTCTTGGGGGCACAGGGTGGCTGATCACATAAAGCTGTGATATGATGCAGCATGTGGTTAGTCGTCCTGTGCTCATTAGATCCCACAAAATCCTAATCACAGATTGGGATGTAAAAAAAATATAAAGTAAATGACAAATTAAAAGAAAAAAATTCTGCACAAAACCTGTTTCCCCAATAAAAAACACTTTATTTAGTAAAGAAAAATGACGTAACCCTGGTGCCTGAAAAGGCCTTAATGATACAACTACATTTTATATTTTTGCCTCCCTGCATTTCAACAGTCACAATTTTTATTTTTTCTATAGCGCAGTTGTATGAAGAATTGTTTTTTGCGGGAGAAATTGTTTTTTTGGGTGAGTAGTTTACATATAAATTACTGCATAATTTTTTAAAAACAAATTTTTGCAGCGTGAACATAAAATAGTTTTTGCATTTTTTACATAATTTTTTATACCATTTCACAATAAATACCCTGTTAATTCTACATGTTATTACGGTTGTGTGGATACCTAATAGGGTTTGGTTCTTTTGTGTGTAATATATGCACAATAATTCTTTAATAAAAAATTTATTTTCTTTTTTTTTACACTTCATAATGTTTTAGCACACTCCTGTATGCAAATACATTTTACTTCTGTATGATAATACAATACACTATGTATCAGTATGAAATAGGCTGTTGTTGGAGTAACACCCAGTGCACCCTGACAGCAGGCTTACAGAAAACACTGGAGCTACTCTAGAGTCCTGGTGACCCGATGGAGCCCAGAAATCCCCTTTGATTATGCTGCAGTCACGGACCTCAGTAATCAAAGGGTTAAATGGCGGTGATCAGAGGCTTTATCTCGTCCCTGCCATTCATAGAGACTTCAATAGTTATCCCTGAATAGGATTAAAAAAAAGGAAAGAATATAAAAAAGTGTATAAAAAATAAAAATAGTTAAATTGTGCATATATTACATAAAAAAAGTACAAATATTTTGTATCCATATGACCGTAATAACCTTTAAAATTTATGTAACGAGTTATTTTGTGTAAAATGTGAATGGTATAAAAAATCATTTAAAAAAAAAATGCAGAAAAGCACTTTTTTTCTGTTTGCGCTGACATTTTTTCTTAAAGAACTATGCAGTAGTTTAAATGTAAACTCAAACTACTCCCCCCATAAATACAACTTCTCCCGCGTAAAGCAAGTCCTCATACAGCTGCGCATTGATATTAGGGGTTAAGCATAATGGGCCTTATTTATCAAAATGGTCTAATAGTCTGTTTTTGTTGAACTTAGCAACCAATAAGAACTCATAGCAGCCAATCAGAGACCATAACAACCAATCAGAGCTCATAGCAACCAACCAGAGCTCATAGTAACCAATCAGAGCTCAACTTTCATTTCCTTTACTGCTCTGAAAAATTTGAAGCTAAGCTCTGATTGGTCGCTATAATCTCTGATTGGTTGCTATGTGCAACAGAAACAGTCATATTATTAGATAGTATTGATAAATGTTGGTTGGGGGCCCAGTAAACAGCTCTGCCAAGGGGCCCTTAATGCTGTTAAGACGGCTCTGCCAATGCAGTATATATATTTTTAGTGGACATCACTTTTAAGAATGTGACACAGTAATAGGTTGTTACTGGGTTAAGGTAGAATTACAGTTTATGTGGTCTCTAGCAAACCCGAGGTGCATTAACTGTCAGAAAGACTTAAAAATAAGCAAAACTTGCTGGAATTATTTTCAGCATGGTCACAAACATGGCACATTCACGTGTGGCCTTCTACTTGTCACTTGTGTTGCATAAATTGGAGCCAAATGTAATAATCTGGTAACTGGTTGTGTTTTGAGGATTGCTATTCCAATTCAAGGCTAAGTTCACACAATGGATTTTTCTGTGCCAAAATCAACGTTACATTCTACCATGTGAACAAAGCCTAATAGATTTTGACTTTGGTGCTTTTTATCTTATTTTATCTTTGAATGAAATAATATGAGGAGTTTACATTTCTTTGGCTATTTTAGCAAGTGAAGTTATATCTACATCCCAATTCTCTAAATAGTCATAGAAGTCATTCTCCTGGAACATGTAAATCATAGTAAAATGTTTTTTCAAGTATAAACATGACACTGAGAGCAGCTTTCTCTTCTGTTCTAGCTCACGCACCATAGAAAGTACCAAATGGTTCACATATTTTCTTTACTAGTCTGACATTAGGGTTTGGTATCCTGAAGACTGGAGTGAATGAATGAGTCAGAAATCAGGAAGAAGCTTTCTCTCTTTATTTATTCTGAACTTAGGTGTTTAGACAAGGGTATGAAGTGACAGCATGTCAGAGGAAGCCCCGCGTGACACAGAAGAAAGGAAGCCGGGGCGGAATTACTGAGCCCGAGCATTAAGAACATTCTAAAGTGCTTGGAAAATTTCATTTTTAGAGAGAAAGAAAACAACTGCCGAAGAATCCTGTAAATCTGCCTTTTCATGTGAAAGCAGTAAAAATAACTGATTGTTACTTATCAGTCAAGAACCTGCTGTTAGCCGTAGTATCTCCCTCTCTGCTGTTAACTATCCATTATGATAAGAGAAAAATCGGAAAGGATGAGAATAGAAACTCAAATTAGTTTTTTTTATCTATAGAGCAACAAAACATGAAAGTCTTCTTTAAAGGGGTTGCCTCACTGCATTGATTTGTTCTGTTTTCTTGGTTTCATTTTGAATTCAGGGGCGTGTTTACTGGCTTCCACTAGACTGCAGTAGAAGCCAGGTCTGTAGCTATAGCAACCAGTGCTGGCAGCCTATCATGAGAGATTACACAGGTCTGTAGCTAAAGCGACCTGAGGAGCTGATGCAGCCCATACAAGGGGGGATATCTAGGAATAAGTTGGACACTGCTAATAGACACATATTGTAAAGTGACTTGTTTTTTCAAGATCTTTAATGTAAAAAGCAATCCTTGTAGTGAGACAAATCCTTTAATATAGTCTTCTTTTATACTATAAAATGCAAAAACAGATAAAAACATTCTTGCTTCTTGGAATCTGAATCTTCAAACAGGGTCTGTGTTTTTATTCCAGAAACAGAGCCACTCCTGTCCATAGGCTTTGTCTGGTATTGCAGCTACTGGCAGTATTTATTCTTCTTCATACAGAGAAGTAGAACATTGCAGTGAATGCTTTTAATATTTACCAGATAACAGGCCATTATACATATAAATAAGTTTGTGAACCCTTTATAATTTTCAATATTTCTGTATTAATTTCACATAAGTCCTAAAAAGGATAAAGAGAACCAAATCAAACAAATGAATAAAAAATGTTAGAATCAGTTATCTATTGGAAAAAATGGTCCAATATCCCATATTTGTGAGTTGCTAATTTATGCGAACTTTTGCTGTTAGTATGACTTCCTTGTGCAGCAATAAATGCATCTCAACAATTCTAGTAGTTGTGGATTAGTACTGCACATAGGCCTGGAAGAATTCAGGCCCCTCGCTCGATATGAAACAGCTGCAACTGTTATGTTGGTTGGTTTCCTCCCATGAACTGTTCGCTTCAGGTCATTCCACAACATTTCTTTTGTTCTATTGGCCATTTTAAAACTTTAACTTTCTTCTTCTGTAACCATTCTTTGGTAGAACAATTTGTATCTTAGGGATGAGCAGCGTTCTCTAGAGATTTAGCTCACAGACAGATGTCCTGACATTATACTTTAGGATGTGCTGGTATTATTATGAATTCATTGTTCCATCAATAGTGGCAAACTGTCCTGGCCCAAATACAGCAAAACAGCCCAAAACCATGATGCTAATTCCACTATGTTTACAGATGGTATGAGGTTGTCATGCAGGAAAGCAGTGTTTTTCCATACCCCAGACACAACACTTCTCCTTTAAAGCAGAAGATTTTGGTCTCATCCATCCACAAAACATTGTTCTAATAGTCTTCTGGCTTGTCCAGGTGATATTTAGCAATCTGCAAATGGGAAGCAATGTCCTTTTTGGAGAACAGAGGCTTTCTCCTTGCAATCCCGCAATGCATATTCATGAACAGTAATATAAGCTAATGTAAGAAAGGCCTTCAATTGTTTAGCGGTTACCTTGGGTTTCTTTGTGACCCTCCAGATTATATGTTTTGCTGATGGCATGACCTTTGTTGGATGACAACTTTTGGGGAGGGTAATAGTGGACTTAAATTTCCTCCATTTGTACAACAATCTGACTGTGGATTAGTGGAATCCAAACTCTTTAGAGACAGTTTTGTAACCTTTTATAGCCTGATGAGCATTAACAACTGTTCTTTTGGGGTGTCAGAAATATCCTTTGCACGGCCTGTGTTGCATAGAATTAAACTCTTAGGCTATGTTCACACGGCTTAACTGCGGGGCGTAATTACGCCCCGCAATTACGCCATGTGGCCGGGGGCGGGAGCGGGGGAGGGAGCGGGGGCCGGCACTTTGCCGGCCCATAGACTTGAATTGCCAGCGGTGCGTATACACCGCTGGTAATTCACATGTCAATTATCGAAGCCGCCGGGCGGGGAGAGGAGACGTAATTCATAGTTCTCTATGAAAACTGTCAATTACCGTAATGAATGGGCCGTTTTCGGCCCGTAATTGGCACACTCCGGCGCGTAATTACGGACCGAAATATGGCCCATTTTAAGCCGTGTGAACATAGCCTTACACACACCTCTGGTCATCCCATTGATTGAAAACACCTAACTCTAATTTCAACTTCAAATAATCTACTAGTCTGAAAGTTTCACATAATTTTGCCACTCACAGATATGTGATTTTGCATAATTTTCCTCAATAAATAAATGGTCAAGTCTAATATTTTTGTTTTATTTATTTTTCTTTATTATTTTACCTTTACCAACTTTATTATTATTATTATTATTATTATTATTATTATTTATTTTAAAGCGCCCTTGATTCCAGGGCACTGTACATTCGAGGGGGTTACATACATAACATAAGTCAAACGAGTACAGTGATAAGGGATAATGACAATTGGCACGACAGAGGAGAGAGGACCCTACCCGCGAGGGCTACAATCTACAAGGAGGGGGAAAAAGAGACAGGAGGTGAGGGGCAGACATGTCTGGTGAGGAAAGTAGTGACAAGTTTGGGAAAAGGGTTTATAGGCAAGCCTGAAGAAATGGGTTTTCAGGTTGCTTTTGAAGCTGGTGAAAGTGGAGGAGAGTCTGATGTGTTGGGTCTGATTGAGTTTCCGAGTGTGGGGGAAAGCACGGGAGAAGTTTTGGGGAACCCGGTTGTGTAAGGAGCTGATAAGTGGAGCAGAGGAAAAGGGTCCTGTGAGGAGCGGAGAGGGGCGTGGGGGGAGATATTTTTAAATTAGGGCAGAGATGTATGGAGGGGAGAGGTCATGGAGAGCCTTGTAGGTCATGGTAAGTAGCTTGAAATGAATTCGCTGGGCAATGGGAAGCCAGTGAAGGGATTGGCAAAAGGGAGAGGCAGAGGAGTAACGAGGAGAGAGGTGGATAAGACGGCAGCAGATTTAAAAGGATGGATTGGAGGGGAGCGGGGGTGCTAGCTGGGAGGCCACTGAGAAGGATGTTGCAGTCGTCTAGGCGGGAGATGACAAGGCATGGACCAGCATTTTTGTAGTGCCCATAGTTGAGGAATGACGGATGCGAGAGATATTTTTCAGGTGGAGGCGCAGGCAGAGGTGAGGGTTTGGATGTGTAGTTTGAAAGATAGAGCAGAGTCCTAGGATAAACCCCAAGGCAGCGACTTGCGGACCGGTGAAGTGTAAGCCGTTGACTGTAATAGAGAGATCAGGGGCAGAGGTAGAGTTGGATGGTGGAAAATGATGAGTTCTGTTTTCTCCCATTTAGTTTTAGGAGACGTGATAGAAGAAGGAGGAAATGGAGACAGACAGTCAGGGATCCGGGAGAGTAAGAAGTACATCTGGGCCGGAGATGTAGAGTTGGGTATCACAGCATACAGGTGGGGAATGAAGCCATGTGAGGCTATGAGCTGACCGAGGCCAAGGGTGTAGATAGAGAAGAGTAGTGGACCCAGGACTGAACCTTGGGGGACATCGACAGAGAGAGGCCGGGAGGAGGAGGTGGAGTCGAGAATGAGAGACGCTGAAAGTCCGATCAGTGAGGTACGAGGAGATCCAGGAAAGAGCCAAGTCTGTGATGTCGAGGGAGGAGAGGATTTGTAGCAGGAGGCAGGGCCGCCATCAGAAATTTCAGGGCCGCCATCAGAAATTTCAGGGCCCCATACAGCTGAAGCATCTGGGCCCCACCCCCGCCTCTTCCCTACTTCACCGCTCTGCCCCAAACCCAGAAAAAGAAAAAAAAAATTGCAACATCATCACCACATATCTACACCATAAGGCAGAGTTCACATGGCTTATTCACAGCGTAATTGTGGGACGTAATTACGCAATTAAGGCGTGTGCTCTGGAGCGGGGGCGGGGCCAGCTCGCAGCCCCTAGACGCTTACACGGTGGATACCGGATATAGCATCACTTTCTCCCTGCTCGTCACTGCAGAATTTACAACACAAACACGATACTCCTTACTTTATCATCTTCCTAACTGTGCCCCCCAAATGTAAAAATACCCTATTCATAGTACCCCAAATGGTAGTAATTACCATCTTGACAGGGAGGCTAAGGGATCGGATGGAGGGTCTGGACAGGGAAGCTGAGGGATCAGGATGGAGGGTCTGGACAGGGAAGCTGAGGGATCAGATGGACAGGGAAGTGTAGGATCAGATGGCGGAAGCTGAGGGATCAGGATGGAGGGTCTGGACAGGGAAGCTGAAGGATCAGGATGGACAGGGAAGCTGAGGATCGGATGACAGGGAAGCGAGGGATCAGGATGGAGGGAACTGAGGGATCAGGATGGACAGGGAAGCTGAGGGATCAGGATGGATGGTCTGGACAGGGAAGCTGAAGGATCAGGATGGACAGGGAAGCTGAGGGATCAGGATGGAGGGTCTGGACAGGAGCGGGGGCTGGAGGGACAGGATTGAGGGTCTGGACAGAGAGGCTGAGGGATCAGGATGGAGGGTCTGGACAGAGAGGCTGAGAGATCAGGATGGACAGAGAGGCTGAGGGATCAGGATGGACAGGGAAACTGAGGGATCAGGATGGAGGGTCTGGACAGAGAGGCTGAATGGATCGAAGTGATGGACAGGGAAGCTAGAAGGGATGAGGATGGAGGGTCTGGCCCTAGAGAGGCTGAGGGATCAGGATGGAAAAGGGAAGGGGTCGGATGGACAGGAAATGGAGGGTCTGGACAGGAAGGCTGAGGGATCAGGATGGAGGGTCTGGACAGGGAAGCTGAGGGATCAGGATGGACAGAGAGGCTGAGGGATCAGGATGGACAGAGAGGCTGAGGGGCCAGGATGGAGAGTCTGGACAGAGAGGCTGAGGGATCAGGATGGAGGGTCTGGACAGGGAAGCTGAGGGATCTGGATGGACAGGGAAGCTGAGGGATCAGGATGGACAGGGAAGCTGAGGGATCAGGATGGAGGGTCTGGACAGGGAAGCTGAGGGATCAGGATGGAGGGTCTGGACAGGGAAGCTGAGGGATCAGGATGGACAGAGAGGCTGAGGATACAGGATGGATCAGGAGGAGGGCTGAGGGATCAGGATGGACAGAGAGGCTGAGGGATCAGGATGGACAGAGAGGCCTGGAGTGGGACCCTGTATGGAGGCCCTATTTGAAGGCACTGTATGGGATCCTGTAGGCTTTAGATACAGAGAGGGGCTACACTAGGTGAAGAGAAGAGAGGAGAGGCCCGGCCCCCGAGTCACAGATAAGCACGTTAACTTTAAACTTACAGCTCCAGTGACTGCAGGGCCCGTCCTCCTCCCTCCCTCTCTCTGCTGCCGGCTTTCCTCTGCAGTCGGAATGACATCACTATTCAACCCCATGAGGCCACGTCCCATGGGCAGACCTCACTGATGTGATCTGTCATCCCGGCAGCAGAGAGAGGGAGGGAGGAGGACGGGCCCTGCACTCACTGGAGCTGTAAGTGTAAAGTTAACGTGCTTATCTGTGACTCGGGGCCGGGCCTCTCCTCTCCACTCCTCTCGTCACACGCCTCTTCTCTTTGTATGGAAATTACAGGCGTCACGCAAGCCGGTAGAAAGATCATGTATTTCCTTGTGAAACAGGGGGGTCCACTCGCAGCGGGCGGCAGGCCCCCCTGAATCACGTTTCTCTCCGGGCCCTATAGAGCAGTACCCCCTGTACTGCCTTTATGGCGGCGCTGGCAGGAGGGAATGGTCGACAGTGTCAAAGGCAGAGGACAGGTCTAAGAGGAGGAGCACAGAGTAGTGGCATGAGGCTTTAGCAGTTACTAGGTCATTAGTGACTTTGGTTAGGGCGGTTTCGGTAGAGTGATGGGGTCGAAAACCAGATTGTAGTGGGTCAAGAAGAGAGTTGGAGGAGAGGTGGGAGGACAGCTGAAGATAGACGTGCTGCTCGAGGAGTTTGGAAGCAAAAGGGAGCAGTGAGATGGGGCGATAGTTGGACAGAGAAGAGGGGTCAAGGGTTGTTTTTTTTAGGATTGGAGTGATAGTAGCATGTTTAAAGGCAGAAGGGAAGATGCCAGAGGTTAGTGATAGGTTGAAGAGATGGGTGAGGGCTGGGATGATAGAAGCACTGAAGTCTGGGATGAGGTGGGATGGCAGTGGGTCAAGACTACAGGTAGTGAGGTTGGATTTGGACAGTAAGGAGGAGAGCTTGTCATGAGTGACCATGTTTGAAATCTAATGTAGTTAAATTTATGCAGAAACTTTCACTGTATGTATGTGTGTTATGGCCTTTTAATTATGATGGACAGTAACATAAACTAGTCAGGAGAAGTGATGAATTCTTATAGGTGGTAGGTGATATCTCATGACACGCAGGAGGTTGCACACTGAATGACATCACAGCAAAAAATGTTTTGTCTGTATGCATATACAATGTGATTCCGTCATATTGACAAAAGACATAACACAAAAATTGCAGGATCTTGGAATGTCTACAAAAAGATCCTTGCTATTAGAGAATGCGTCATTCTTTTGTAGCAATGGACCCTGAATTTAATTAACTGTATTGTATATTATAATACAGGCAGTGCCCGGGTTATAAACGGGATAGGGACTGTAGGTTGGTTCTTAAGTTGAAATTGTATGTAAGTCGGAACAGGTATATTTATTAAATGTAATTCCAGTAAAAAAAAAAAAATTAGTTTTGGATAGTGCAGAGAAGGGTTTTTACATTTGTTTTGCTGTATGTGCCCTTTTTTAGAAGATTTTACCTAACATTCTGTATCTCATGTGCAGCTGTGGCATGCTGGCACTTGGTTATCATGGGGTGTGATTCAGTGTTGAATGTCAGCCACGCCCCATAAATCTCCGTTTGTAAATAGGGGACGTATGTAAGTCGGAACGATGTAAGTCGGGGACTGCCTGTATTTGTATTGTTTAATCAATTTAGGATTGTTTTACATGCTGATATAATGTATATAATTAAAGTAATTACAATTGTAGTTTTTGGCATCTCAGTTTGTAAACATCCTCATGTGATTGGTTTAACCCCTTAAGCACCAGACCTGAAAAGGCGGTAATGACCAGCTAAATTTTGTAGTTTTTGCCTCCTTGTTTCAAAAGTCTTTTAAGTGACACAGTTGTTTGCGGACTTGTTTTATGCGGGATAAGTTGTATTTTTGGGGGGGCATAGTTTAAGTTTACAAATAAATTACTGCAGAATTCATTTTTTGCAGCGCAAGCATAAAAAAAGTGTTTTTCTGCATTTTTTTTTTTTACACCATTCATATTTCCCAATAACTAACCTATTAGATTAATTCTACAGGTTATTACATTTGTGAAGATACTTAATATGTGTAGGTTTTTTTGTGTAATGTGTGCACAATAACTTTTTTATTAAATATTTATTTCTATTTTATTATTTGTTTTAATTATTATTTTTACACTTTTTTATGGTCTTTTTTTAAACTTTTTTCTTAATCCCATTAAATGATAACTATTTTACACTTTTTTCAAACTAAGTAATGTACTAGCATACTACTGTATGTTCGTACATTACATTCTGTTTCAGTATGCAATGGATTAAAAGCTGGGGATCTGAGGCTTCCATCGCTCCCCAGCATTTACAGAGACTGCTCTAGGAACAGAGGTGTTAGCTACAGCTGGTATCCTTCTATTAAAGAATGAAAAACCCACAATGGTACTAAAATAACTGGAAACTCAAAAGTAATAATACATTGAAATTTACTGAAAATAAAAAAATAAAAAAAAACAAAATCAGGCATTGCTTTTGAATTGTGGTTCGACCCCCAAAAAACAAACTAATGAAACTGGCCTGAACAAAAATGATGGTACCTGTAGCTTAATATTTTATTGCACAACCTTTTAAGGCAATCACTGCAAATAAACGATTTCTGAAACTTCTGTACCTGTTCACAGGTATTTTGGCCCACTCCTCATGAGCAAACTGCTCCAGCTGTCTTGGGTATGAAGGTGTCTTCTCCAGACTGCAGGTTTCAGCTCCTTTCACAGATGTCCAATAGGATTTAGATAAAGCTTATAGAAGCTACTTCAGAATAGTTCATACTTTGCTCTTAGCCATTCTTGCATGTTTTGTGTGTTTTGGGTCATTATCCTGTTTGAGGACCCATGATGATCTATGACTGAGACCAAGCTTTCTGATACTGTGCAGCACATTTCACTCCAGATTTCATTGTACCCTGCAGAGATTCAATACACTCTGTGCCAGATGCAGCAAAGCAGCTCCAAAGCATAATTAAGCCTCCTCCATGTTTCACAGTGGGTACAATATTCTTTTCTTTGTATGCTTAATTTTTGTGTCTGTAAACATAGAGCTGAGTGACTTGCTCAAAAGCTCCAGTTTTGTGTCATTTTTCCAAAAGATATTCTCACAGAAGTTTTGCGTCTTGTCAATATGCATCTTGGCAAATTCCAGTCTCGTTTTAGTATGATTTGCTTTCAACAGTGTTTTCCTCCTGTTATCTTACATTAAGTCCACTTTGACAAAGACAGGGGCACTGATGTACCTTGACCTTGGAGTTCACCTCTGGGCTCTTTGGTTATCAATCATATTATCCGTCTCTTCAATTTGTCATTCATTTTACCCTTGTGGCCACATCCAGAGAGGTTGGCTACAGTCCCAAAGACCTTAAAGTTCTGAATATGTGCAACGGTATTGGCAGGAACATCAAGCTGTTTGGAGATGGTAGCCTTTATGTGATATCTTTATGTGATGCTTATCACAGGAAACACTTTAGTTAAACATGTCCCTATGGTCAAATTATTTTTAATATATTTTAAGCTTACCATAATTTTTGTCCAGGCCAGCCTATCTATTTTTTTATTTTTATTTTTCAGCTGAACCCCAATTCAAATGCAGTGACTAATTTTCTTTAGTTGATTTTCAGTAAATGTATTACTTTTGTCAGGCTTTTGAAAGGCTTTTCTTTCTTTAACAGAAGGATTAACGTGTGTAAGTTTATTTTTAAAGCTATGTATAAGGATTTAGGCAACTACCTACTTTGCCTTCTTCTTGTCCAGACTGTGCCATATTCAGTGTGTATGTTTGAAATGTTCTTTCCAAATGTATAGAAGCCATGTTAATGTGGAAGAGACTCATCAAAGGGTCTTGGTAAAAATGCAAGTGGCCTTTAGGGGTAAGGCTTCTGTAAAAGGGCAAGAGTAACACACCTAGTTAAATAAGCACCACTACATTTGACAACTGACATTATAGATCTTGCTTGGAGCTTGCCTATTTTTTCCAAGCTCCCTCTATCCCATTTCTGTTTGCAGTCACCGTCCTACCTGTGGTTTTGTTATGTGACACTGTTCAGAGACTGCATCTTCCCAGGGGTAGAATATACATATCATCTGGAAATCCACAACATAGGTAATGCATAATAATAATAATATAACATATAACAATGCAGTCCTTCAATATAGTTCTGACTGTATTCATTGTGCTAGGACACTACTCATGTCAACCACTGTGCCAAAAGAAGAGTGTCTTAGGCTTTGTGGCTGAAAATGAGGCAGAAGCACAGGTGGAGTTATGAAACCACATCTTGCTGCCTGCACTGTTTAGCCCACAGGTGTGACCCAAAGTATTTGAGGGTGGGACAGGGAGGTGATGGTTTCCGTAGTTTTCAACCATTTAAAAGACTTGCCAGTGTTTGGGACCCACTGATCAGTCTGGGCCTGGTTCAAGGCAGCTACTCCTTTATCTGCTACACAAGCTCTGCATATAGTGGCCAATGAACTTGCCTTACATCACTGTTTTGGTTGCTTAATTTCAAAGATAGAAGAGTTTTTATAATGTGCTTATTTACAGATGTTTTCCTAGGTTGCCGACCACTTTTCTGCTCGAGCAGTGGTGTGGCTGGATCCCTGCAGTTTATTTTCAGCAGGATGGGAGCTTACTGGGAGAAGCTTTAACCATTTAGAGTTACAGAATAGAGGGACCTCAGTAGCCTTGTTCTGTGCCATCAGGGCTCTAGACTGACACGGTTTTCTTTGTATGTAAATACACAGATAACAGTGGGAATGGAGCAGAATAACCATGTTTATCACCATGTTTATCTTTTTCTCATACACCTATGCTAACTCACATTTATAGCTAGACATCATGCTTGGACTGTGTCAGTTTTTTGTTGTTTTTTTTTGCAACTCCTCCATCACCAACATCCCACTAACAGGAACAGCTAAGAATGGAAATTAGCAGAGATAAAATGTCAGCACTGAGCTGCTTGTGAAGCACTGTTGGGGCAAGGATCTAAAAAAAAATGACCTCCACTGCCAGGAGATGTGGTGAATTGCTGAAATAACAGCCCAAGTGACCAAGAGACCAAGTGAAGTGAAAAATCAGATGTCGCCTTGGAAAATTGAGAGAGAGAGATGACATGTTTAGAATAGATAGACATATGCCAGTATATTCCTATGTTCCTCTAAGTGTCTGCCATTGAAAAGTGGATTTGACTATGCTTAGCAATAAGGATAGGGATGTGGAATTAGCTTTAATGGTGAATATATTTTGAACCTGTGCATTATACAATGCTCAAAAAAAAAAGGGAACACTAAAATACCACATCCTAGATTTCAATAAATGAAATATTGCAGTTGCAATTCTTTATTCATTACATAGTGAAATGTGTTGAGAACAATAAAACATAAAAAGGATAAATGAAAATCAAAATGAATATTCCATGAAGGTCTGGATTTGGAATGATATATTGATATAAAGTGGAATGATATAAAGTGGAAAATCAAATTTCAGACTGTCCCAACTTCAGTGGAAATGCCTCAAGACAAGGAAATAAGGCTCAGTAGTGTCTGTGGCCTCCACGTGCCTGTATGACCTCTGTACAATGTCTGGACATGCTCTAGACGAGGCAGTGGATATTCTCCCAAGGGATCTCCTCCCAGACTTGGATTAACTCCTAGACAGTCTATTGTGCAACGTTGGATGGAACGATACATGATGTCTCTGCTGTGCTTGATTGGATTCAGGTCTGGGGAACAGGCAGGCCAGTGCATAGCATTAATGCCTTCATCATGCTGGCACACTTCAACCACATGAGGTCCAGCATTTTCATGACTCAGAAGGAACCCAGGGCCCACTGCACCTGCATATGGTCTCACAATGGGTCTGAGGATCTCATCCTGGAACCTAATGGCAGTCAGGGTACCTCTGGCTAGCACATGGAGGGCTGTGTCACCCTCCAAAGAAATGCCTCCCCACACCATTACTGATCCACTGCCAAACCAGTCATGCTGGAGGATGTTGCAGGCAGCAGAATGTTCTCCATGGTGTCTCCAGACTCTGTCACGTCTGTCACATGTGCTCAGTGTGAACCTGCTCTCATTCATGAAGAGCACAGGGTGCCAATATCGAATCTGCTATTCTTGGGGTTCTCTGGCAAATGGCAATCGCCATGCACAGTGTTGGGTTGTAAGTCGGGCCCTAATACTACCCTCATGGAGTCTATTTCTGACAGTTTTAGCAGACACATGGATATAATTGGCTTGCTGAAGGTAATTTTGCAGGGCTCTGGCACTGCTCCTCCTGTTCCTCCTTGCTCACAGGAGGAGATAGCAGTCCTACTGCTGGGTTGTTGCCCTTTTACGCCCCCTTCCCGTCTTCTGGTATCTTCTCCATGTTCTGGACACTGTACTGACAGCCACACTGCTCACCTTTTTGCCACAGCTCACGATCATGTGCCATCCTGGATGATCTGCACTACCTGAGAAACTTCTTTGGGTTATAGACACCGTCTCAGGTTACATCTAGGGGTGAGAGCAATGACAAAATGCAAAAGTGACCAAAACAGCCAAAAAGGATGAAACCACCTGCTGAACCACTCCTTTATAGGGGTAGTCTTGCTAAATGCCTATCATTTCTACCTATTGTCTGTTCCATTTGCACAACAGCTGGAGAAACTGATTCACAATCAGCGTTGACTCATAACTGGACAGGTTGATTTCACAGAAGTGTGATTGACATGGAATTACTTTGTGTTGTTTCAGTGTTCCCTTTATTTGTTTGAGCAGTGTTTATCCCATTTCATATCATATCAAACAGCTTAAAAATGGTTGCTGCGATAAAATACATGGAATATGGAAATCATATGTGGTTATATGTTGTTTTGTAGCAGGCTTTTATTTGTTTTTATTATTAGTAGTTTGTCTCTGCGGCATTAAGCAGTTGTTGACCCAGTGGAACAGATGGCGACAATTGAAAACACGCTTGGGTAACTTACATTCGTTTATAACAAAGTGGTAAGGTTGTGTATGAAATATAATTTTCATTTAGATCATTATTATTAATAGATGCAACGCCTTCAAATGTGACACATGGAAATTAAATTTTCCTGAAACCCAATGCTGCATCATTTAGCAAGGTAATGACAGATCTATTTAAAGGGAATGTATCATCAAAAATGACTTATTGTTTGACTCACATTTTTATGTTCAACACATTTTTAAGAATTTTTGGTTATATTTTTTTTTTATTTTCATATCACGTCCAATATTTTTTAATAATTCCTAAGTCCTGCAGTTTTCACTTTGACCACTAAGCCTAATAATCGTCTGACAATTCCTGTTTTGTACAGAAAGATTCTCAGTTGTCTGCTCATTATCAGCACAAGGAGGGTCAAACTGAAAGGAGAATAGATAACACAGGATCCACCAGTCACAAGAGGAGATAGTCACAGTTCCCCCTTTCACCTCCCTGCACACTGATTTCTTCCCAGGTCACAGAGCATGACTAGAAAACTCTCCTATAGAAGTCAATGGGACTGAGTCAGTCTTAAGTCCCCAATGTGCATGAAACTACTGTAAAGCATCTCTCTGACTGCTGTTAAAGCAGTGCAAACAAGGCCTAGTGGCCAAAGCGAAAACTGCAAGACTTAAGAATTATTAAAAAATATTGAAAGTGATATGAAAAATGTAAAAAAACAACCAAACATTCCTAAAAAATGTTTTTAAAATAAAAATGGGAATTAAACAATGACTCATTTTTTGATGACACATTCCCTTTAACAAGCACCAACAACTGAAATAGTCTTGATGATAGAATAGTTTTATCTTCCCCCCAAACAAAATGTCATTTTAAGTATCTCTATGAGACCCATGAAACACTGTACTGACATAATAGTGTACATTTTATTTGTTGCAGTCATATGTACCATCAAATCTGTTATACTAAAGGAGGAAAACAAGAACATAATTCACTAAAATCTTTTTGCACACACAATAGTTTTGACTTGTTCTTAAACTGTAATTAAGTGTATTTGTAATGTCTAGACATTTAGAGTTTTTTTCTGTAAGTTCATTGACCCTATGGAACTTCCTGCCATAGGATAGGGTGATGGTTGATTCAGTTAATTTGAAATAGATATTTGGATGTCTCTCAAATAAGTCGTAATAATACGTTTTCTGCGTGGTTGCCTTAAGGACAAACATCTTAGTGCTAATTGTCTTGTGTAAACACAAAAAAACAGTGGACAGTAAAGGTTATGGTTTATAAGGGTGAATGAACACAGAATGTATTAACTGCAGAAAATCTGCAGGTAAAAATCTGCATTAGATCATGCAGATTGTGATTCAGATTTTGGTGTGAATTCAAGGCAGAGTGATAAATCCAAAGTTAAACAGCATTAGAAATTGACATGCTTGCAGACTCTCTAAATATTTGTCAGGCATAGAACAAAGGATCTGTGCATTTTTTTACTTATCTATGGGCTCTTTCAGGTATTGTAGTTCAGCTATTTCAAGCAACACAGCTCATGGACATGAATGGCACTGTTTCTGGGGAAAATATATCTGACCCTTTAGTTTAAACCTGTATAACCCTTTTAAGATAAGTAATGACCCAAGGATTTCTTTCTTACTTTTCCCTTATAAAATTTACAATTATTCACTTTCTCTCTCATGTTTTTAACCATCCTCGAGATAAAATTTGCATTTACAATATTTTGAACTGAATAAATCCGTTGGGTTTTACAGAGTGAAAATTTGTCTTCTTTAAGGCTATTACACAACATCTAGATTACCACTTAAAGCTACTCAAGTTAGCATACTTTTTTCCTTAATTGAACCAAGCTTACTTATTCACTGCATAATGATATCTGTTTTGATCAAAATTTGTGATCACCTTTATTGTTATTTAACTTTTCTAATGGACTGTGAGATTCACCACTGAACCAACCAACAATTTGTTAACGGCGCATAGGTTTGTTTTGGAGTGCATGTTGTCTTCGCGGCGACTGTATGGATTGGGGCACATGCTTGTGCGCCCTTTCTGGCTCCCTCCGAATTTTTGTCCTAATTTCTTTTGGGGTGCATTTGTAAATTAGGCGCATTTGGCATTTGAGCAGAGTTGGGAGCAACATTCAACATCAGAGCACACACAGTAGGCGCACAATCTACAACTTCAACCAACAGCCAGAAATAAGTGCAGGACGACGTTCTGCAATGAACCCCGGACACATCAATGCGCCACCAGCCAGCAAAAAAGGCGCACACTCACGCACGACAAAATGCCGCAATACGTCTAATATCACACATAGAAAACAGCCGACAGTGTAAGCCCCATACAAATGTGCGGCTGAAAAAGGCGCATACAGCCACAAAAAAGATGGCGTACAATGCGCCGACAACCACTGTACACTTGGAGTACACTACAAAATCGGGAGACACATACGCCAAAAAAACAACTTTGGCGGCCTAACTGTGCAGCTGCTTAGCTCGGAATAAGCAGGGATGGTTTATTACTGTCCCTGCCTTCGCAATTGTTGTATTTAAAGCGCTCACTGAGCGCTGTAAATACAGGTTAGTGTCGCAGGCTGTGTGATGCAACGGTGTCTTCACACCTCCTTTACCACCGGGTCTCCTAGGCCAGTAGCTTAGGTTGCTATCCTAGGAGATGCCAGGAGCAACATCCCAGCATAGGTGACATGATGACGTTATGCTGCCCATACCGGACACAAGCCTCTGGGTGGAGCTGTTCCACTGGGGAACAGGAAGAGGTAAGTATCTTTTTTTATTTTTTTTCAGTCATGCTCAATACCTGTATATCTAACTACAGGAGACCTATATCTACCTACAATGTGTCTATATCTACTTACAAGGGGCATATACCTATACAGAGAGCCTATTATTACCAACAGGGGACCTATATCTACCTACAGGGGGCTTATATCTATCTACTTGCAGATAGCTTATATACCTACCTACAGATGGCCTATATATCTACCTACAAGGGGTTTATATACCCACCTACTGGGGAGCCTCTATATCTACCTACTGGCTGGGGGTCTATATATTGACCTACCTACATGGGGCTCTATACTGACCTACCTATGGGGGCCTATAGTCCTACCTACAGGGGCATTATATACCTACCCACCTGCCTACAGGGGGTCTATGTAACTAACTACTATGGACCCATAATCCGACCTATGGGGGGGGCCTATAATTCTACCTACCTAATCGGAGCCTGTATAACTATAACCATGTCAATTGTGACCGAATTATAAACAGCTACAGGTATAGCAGTAACAAGGATGCCTTTATTCCTCATGTATTCCAATCAACAAAAAGTCACACACTGCTATAGACACAATACAATCATTTTCTTCCATAAAGACGTTAATGTCACAGAATTCAAACCTTAAGTTGTGTCCTCAAGTGAAGTAAATCTACATTTCTGATCAAGATAAGTCCATTGTATTAATCAAGCTGTGAGTCGAGTGGATATAGTCTATTAGGTACTACAGTGCATCTGTGATGTTTCGGGAGAAACGCCCCCTTTGGGCATAAAACACACTCCAACATTCTGGCAGCATACTTGTAAATGGAGAACGCTCCAGATATATGTGCGCTGTTCATGGATGTCCTTGTTGTATGCCCATAAGTTATTTGAACACTATATTTTAGAAAATATCTCTTAATGCTTCACCCAAGAAACAGCCACTGATATTGCAGAGAAATGCATCGGAACAGAGATAGCAACCAAGGGTGTTTTTTTTTGTTTTTAATTTGTAAAGCAGGGTTAGCCTTTCAAGGGTGAGGGTGGCCTTTTCAGGACAAATCCCATAGAGCCAAATACAACAACATTGTTATCCATCAACATCGAGAGAGGTCATGTGAGTCACAATCTCAGACGTATATATATATATATATATATATATATATATATATATATATATATGTCGCAGGGAAGTGATAAAAATAGGGATTTGATCAAATCTTTTAAGTAAAACAGTTCAGGGATTTGATCAAATCACTGACTTTCTTTCGGGAAATCACTCCACAGAGTTGTTATTTTAACATCTTCCATGATTTGATCATCTCCCTTAGGGATTTGATCAAAGCCCTATTTTCATCATTTCCCTGTGACATATATACTGTATGTATATACAGTGGGGAAAAAAAGTATTCAGTCAGCAACCAATTGTGCAAGTTCTCCCACTTAAAAATATGAGAGAGGACTGTAACTGACATCATAGGTAGACCTCAACTATGAGAGACAAAATGAGAAAACAAATCCCGAAAATCACATGGTCTGATTTGGAAAGAATTTATTTGCAGATTATGGAGGAAAATAAGTATTTGGTCACCTACAAACAAGCAAGATTTCTGGCTCTCACTGACCTGTACTTCTTCCTTAAGAGGCCCTCTGTCCTCCACTCATTAACCTGTATAATGCACCTGTTTTTAACTTGTTTCAGTATAAAAGACACATTTCCCACAACCTCAAACAGTCACACCTCCAAACTCCACAATGGTGAAGACCAAAGAGCCGTCGAAGGAGACACCAAAACAACATTTAGTCCTGCACCGGCTGGATGACTGAACATCTGCAATAGCGGCAACAGCTTTGTGTGAAGAAAGCAACCTGTTGGAGCTAGTAATTAGAAAATGGAAGACATTCAAGACCACTGATAATCTCCCTCGATCAGGGCTCCACCGCAAGATCTCCGCCCCGTGGGGTCCAAATGTTTTCACAAGAAAGTGAGCAAAAATCCCAGAACAGACTGGGGGGCCTTATGAATGGACCTGCAGAGATCTGGGACCAACGTAACAAAAGGCTACCATCAGTAACACACTATGCCGCCAGGGACTCAGATCCTGCAGTGGGCCAGACTGTCTCCTCTTCTTATGCCAGTACTTGTCCGGGCCCATCTGAAAGTTATGCTAGGAGCATTTGGATGATCCAGAAGAATATTGGGGAATGACATATGGTCCAGATGAAGCCAAAGTGAACTGTTTGATAGAACCACACAACTCGGCGTGTTTTTGGATGAAAGAGAATGCTGAGTGCATCCAAAGACACCATGCTACTGTGAAGCATGGGGGTGGCAAACATCTAGGGTCAGATGAAACCAAAGTTTGAAACTGTTTATACGAAACACAACTCGGCCGTTTTGGGAGGAAAGAGAATGCTGAGTTTGCTCCAAAGAACACCATGCCTATTGTGAAGCATGGGGGTGGCAACATCATGCTTTGGGGCTGTTTTTCAGTAAAGGTCCAGGACGACTGATCCGTGTACATGTAAGAATGAATGGGGCCATGTATCGTGAGATTTTGACTGCAAACCTCCTTTCATCAGCCAGGGCATTGAAGATGAAATGTGGCTGGGTCTTTCATCATGATAATCATCCCAAGCACACCGCCAGGGCAACAATGGAGTGGCTACGTAAGAAGCATTTCAAGGTCCTGGAGCGGCTCTAGAGGTCTAGAGGAGATCTGCTTGGAGGAATGGACCAACATACCAGCAACAGTGTATGCCAATCTTGTGAAGACTTACAGAAAATGTTTGACCCCTGTCATTGCCAACAAAGGATATATAACAAAGTATTGAGATTAACTTTTGTTATTGACCAAATACTAATACATGCTGAAAGACCCAGCCACCCACACATTCTAATGTTTAATTGTCTCTTCTCTGCCTAGTTTAAAATGTACGGTCTTTGTCTGGTGGCATCAAGCAAATCCCAGCAAACCACAGCATTCTATGTCTAATTGTCTCTGCCTGTTTAAATGGTACGGTCTTGGTCTGGTGAACAGCAACTCCCCTCCAAACCACAGCATCTAATACTATTTGTACCTCCGCCTAGTTTACATGGTACGTCTTGTCTGGTGAACAGCAAATCCCAGCCCAAACCACAGCATTCAAAATGTCTTATTGTCCTCTGCCGAATTTTAAATGGTACGTCTTGTCTGTTGAACAGGCAAATCCCAAGCCAACCACAGCATTCTATGTCTAATTGTCCTCTGCCTAGTTTAAATGGTACGTCTTGTCTGGTGAACACAAATCCCAGCAATCCCACATGCATTCTATGTCTAATTGGTCTCTGCCTAAGTTTAAATGGTATGTTTTTTGTCTAGATATTTTGGCCCGCTCTGTCTTCCATAATTTATCCTCGTGTTTATGTTGTGTAAGGGCCATGATACTCAGATATTCCCCTTGAAATGTCTGCTTTGTGCTCAAATTTTTAGCCCCACCCCAAATTTTCGACCCTGAATGTCCAAAAAGCCAAAATTTTAAAATCATCCCTAGTTGGTAAAAAGTTGAGGCCCCCGGTCTGTTTGGGCCCAGGTTTTTTGGCCCCATTTTATGTGCCATATTTCTAAATGGGAAAATTTCTAAGTGACATTACAAGTACAATTCCCCCAGAAATATCCCAGGAAATGAGCCCGAAGAAAGCAAAAGGGGGCTGGGATCCCGCCTTTTTTTTAAGTAATTTCACTTCGCGCATACTCCTTAATTTACCAGCTTGCTATTACTAACTACCTTGCAAACCTCTTCCCCCTATCTTTCCCCCTGGGGCTTTCCTCAGACAATTTTTTTTCCAATAAGCCCTCCTCCTTCCCTCACCTATGTAAATCCCTCCCACAGCTATTTTCCCTTTTTTAACCACCCCCAAACCTCCACTCCCCATATTACGCCAAAACCCACTAATAAACCCTCACTGAAACCCTCTGCTTCTCTTTTCCCTTATACTGCTTCTTTCCCCAAGGGGGCATCCTCCAACCCCGGCCCCCCCCCCCTTCACGCTCAAACCCACCTCCTCCTCTTCCCCCCATAGGGAAAACCCCGCTAACCTGCTTTTTATTTCCCCCTGAAAAGTCTTTCTCTGCCCCCTTTTAAGTTTGCTCTTTTGGAAGCCCGATCCGCTGCAACAAAATCACTGCTGTTAAGACCCTTTTTTCTCCCAAATCCCTCAACCTGCGGCCCCCCAGAAACATGGGCCCCCCCCAAACTGGAAAACCCCCCTTTTTCCCCGCCCGCCCTACCTATGGCGGCCCACACTTCAAACCCCCACCCCCAGAAAGAAACAGGCTGGGTGGGGGGAGTCGGGTTACTTCTCTCTTACCATTGCCCCCAAACCCGGTTTTCCCCCCCTTTTCCCCCCAATCCCCTTTCCCCCCCTTTTAGGGCCCCAAAACCCCAGACTTTTTTCGGGCCCTTTTCCATCAGGGGCACAGTTGTTTTACAACCCCCTGGCTCCCCGATTTTTGGATCATTTTGGGTGCCTGGCTCCCACACTTTCCCCTCTACTGAATACCCATTCATCATGGGGGATTTCAACATTTCCCCCCTTTATGGCCCCCATGTTTTCCTTCCCGCCTCACAGTTTCTTTCCTAAACCCCTTTCTTGGCCCCTTGCAGTTTTTCTGGGCTCTCCAACCCAAAGGGGTGGGGAAATCTCCCGGACTGGTCTTTGTCTCTTTCCTCAAAAAAAATAACTTACTCATTCTCCTTATGTTTTCCCCCTGACCCCAACCTTACCCCCTTCATTATTACTAATTCTTTTGCCTTCTCGGACAAACCTGCTTTTCACCATTCCGAAATATCCACTCCATAAATACTCAGGAACTCACAGACACCATAAAAGCCTCACGGGCCCCCCCCTCCTCCCCCCTCATGTTGACCGGTGTTTAAAAATTTAAAATTCTCTAAAAACCACCCCGGGAAAAATTGGGAACCCCCAGACACCCGCCAAAACCAGAGCAGGGCGCCCGAAACCCTGGGACACGCCTCAACTCCCCCAAAACCCGGGAAAAACGATGTTTTTGGGGGCTGAGGGCCCGTGGAGAAATTGAAGTGCCTGCAGACTTTTTTCCCCCTAAAAAATTTATGCCAGGGGCTTTCCACACTGCCCCCTTTTACTGGCCAAACCCAAAAAAAATTTTAAACTCCTTCTCCCCAACACAACACCAACCCCAAAAAGCCTCTTTTACACCTTCCCCTCCCTCCTAAGGCCTAGACTCAAAGGGCCCCCGTACGGGCCCCCTGTGCTGAAACCTGGGGCCCCTACTTCAAAAGAGAAAATTTTAAAATATCCCGTTAAAAAATATCCGTCCCCCAAATAATACCCCTCCCAAACCCCCCCTGCACATCCTCCAAATTCCAGCCCTTTTAAACTGACGGGAAAAGGGAAAAAGTGTCCCCGACTTTCCTGTCTGCATGCCCCCCAAACCCCTCTATGACCCCCTTTCCTCCCCCCTGTCCGTCAATTTTCCCAGCGTCCTCTCTACCTTACTGCTAACTGTAAACCTCCCCTCCCCTTTCCCCGGGATCTTTCCATCTTTCCCTTAAACACGCCTTTATAACCCCCTTTAATAAAAAAAACCCTCCTTGGCTGGAACCCCCGTCCCGTGCTGCTAACTACCACCCTTCCCCTAATTTGCCCTTCATCTCTTAAATCCCGGAAAAGCTTGGGCCCACCGCGCCTTAAAATTTCCCCTTCTCTCTACTAAACTCCTTTTTGACCCCCCTGCAATTTAGGTTTCCCCCCCGATTCACTTTCCCGGGGAAAATGCCTAGTTAAAGCTCAAAAGACCAAAACAGCAAAATCTCAAGGTAATACTTTCCTTTTGCTTTTTCTTTTTATTTTCTCCAGCAATTTTACCTGTGGACAAACCCCCTTTCCTCCACCATGCTCAGTTTCCATTGGCCCCCAGGGAAAACCCCCTCTGCTTGGGGGTTTTATTTTCCTGTCCCGATCCTCCTTCATTTTCCATTTTCCCGGTTCTAAACTTCCTCTCCCCCCCTCCCTCTTGTGTTGAAGTTTTCCCCCGGGGATTTATTTTTAGGGCCTCTCCCTTTTCATTGTACACAGCCCCCCTTTGGGAAAACCCAACAGTGATTTTTGGGTTCCGTACCCTCTCCTTTTTGGGTTTATGACATTTCCCAATTTTAAAAAAACCCCCCCCGAGACCCTCTCCACCCTGCAAAAAAACACCAGTGACGTCTGGCGCTGTCTTGACATCATGTCCCTCCCATCTGGAAAAAATTAAAACCCCACTAAGACTGAACTTCTTGTTTTTTCCGCCATCAAAAACCCAACCCAACCCCCCCCCTGCAATTTTCTGTTCTG
The DNA here is from genome assembly GCA_025379985.1 of Phyllomedusa bahiana. Taxonomy (NCBI): domain Eukaryota; kingdom Metazoa; phylum Chordata; class Amphibia; order Anura; family Hylidae; genus Phyllomedusa; species Phyllomedusa bahiana. Next base: position 45,048 of record JAODAL010027361.1, read on the forward strand.
TATGGGGTTTCCCCATTTCCCTGGAGCAGGGCCGCTGTTTTGGGGGTTTTAAAAAGATTCTGATCTGCCTTCAAAACCCCCAAAAAATCCCTTGCCCGCCCCGTCACCTGCACCCAAGAAATTCCGAAACCCTCCCTTTTCCCCCACTTTTGGAAGTAACTCAAAATCTCATTATTGTCTTAAACCCTTTTTCGTCTTTACTACCCCGTAACTCCTTTCTTAACGGTTGGGCCCCTCCCGCAAAAAATTTTCCCCCTTCAATCTGTCCGAATGCAGCAGCCAAAGGCCCTTTTTCTTCCCCCTATATTTAGGCCCGTCCCTGTGTCAGCCACCACCCGGTTTTTCCCATTCTTTCAGGGAAAAGTTTAAAAATCACATTCCCCCACTATTAAAAGGGTCTCCAGAACCGTGCCCCCCCCCACATTCCCCCCTCATCTCTTGGGCTACCACCCCACCCGCTCTCCCCCCCCTCTGCTGTTGAAATCAGGTTAAACTCTCAATCATCCGAACCCCCTCCCTTTTCCCCCCTCTCCCGATTTCACAAAGGCACCCAAAATTTTTTTGGAATATTCACCCGAAAACGATCAGCCCCCCACAACCCTCAAGTTTTAAGGGGGCCCCCAGAACACCCTCTTCTCAGTCTGGGGCCCACCCAAAATCCTAAAAAACAAAACACAAAAAATTTTCACCCCCCTACACTAGGGGACTCACAGGCCCCTTATCTGGGTTTTAGAAGAAAAGCTGGGTGGCGGTTCATCCCCCTTTTTCATGTAAAAAACCCCCCAAATTTTTGAAACAAAGGGGGGACCATTGAAAAAATTTTTGGACTTTCTCACCGTTTGTTTACCCCTTCACCCTTTGATTTTAAGCTTCACGAGCAAAAGGGCCCCCACAACCTTGTGTTTCATCCCGTAAGTGCTGCGGAAATTTTGGCACAAAATAAATAAAGATTATTTATTTTATTTTATTATTAAAATACTTAAATTTTCCCCCAAAAAATTTGCAAATAAATTCTTCAAAACCAGACAAAATTTATTTTGGGATTTGTTTTTCTCATTTTGCTCTCAAAAATTTTAGGTCTACCTCTCATTCCCAGGGCCCTCTAAACTTTTTAAGTGGGAGGACTTTCAAATTGGTGCTGGGCTAAAAAAACTTTTTATCCCCCCTGATTAAAAAACAAAGGCCCCTGTGAGGGAGCTAAACTCACCTTTTTTACTTGGGGGGAAAAAATACCTTAATTCTTGAATGCATTTTGGAGGGGCCGGGAAATTTTTTTACTCTGTTTTTTTGGAATTCTTGTATCGGAAAACTTTTGCTGCTGGCACCTCCTTCTAAATTTTTCAAGAGTTTTTTGGAGTGCTGCTATTTTATATTTATATATATATTATAATATATATATATATAATATATATTAAGTGGGGATTAAAAAAATCCAGTGTCATAAGTGGGGTGAAATATCAGAGCTTTCTATCCCTGAATTTTGGGGGTCTGAACAACACAAAAGAGGAGCAAAATATACACTACCCGGCCCCTGTATTTGGTCACCATGCTAGTAAGGGGTTTGGGCCCCCTTTTTCCTTCAGAATGCCTCAAATTTTTTTGTGGTTTAAATTTAAACAAGGGGTTGCAACGATGTCGATTTTGGGCCAAGGGGGCCCCAAAAATGCCCAAAAAAATATTCCCCCACCCGACCCACACCACCCGCCGAAGTTTATACAAAGGGAGGGGATCCCTGTTTCATGTTGTTGAGCCAAATTCTGACCTCCCCCCGAATGTGCGCAGAAACGAGACTCATCAGACCAGGCAACGTTTTTCCCTTTTACGCCCAATTTTCGATAGTTTGGCAAATTGGAGCCTAGTTTTCCCTGTTCTTAGCTGAAAGGAGTGGCACCGGTGTGGTTTCTGTGCTGTAGCCCATCTGCCTCAAAAGTTCCCCTTTATGTGCGTTTCAGAGATGCTCTTCTCCTCTTGGTTTTTAACGGGTGGGTTTTTGGAACCCCGTTGCCTTTCTTAAAGCTCGCCCCGTCTCCCATTTCCCCCTTTGACTTGGCATCACAAGGCTTTCCCGCCCAAGGCTGCCGCTCATGGATTTTTTTTTCTTTTTCGGACCTTCTCTGTAAACCCTAGGATTTTTGGGTGAAAATCCCAGGAGATCAGCATTTCTGAAATATCAACCCGCCCTTTTGGCACCCAAAAACCATGCCAGTTCAAAAACCTCAAATCCCTTTTTTTCCCAAAATGTTTCCGGTTTTTTTCGCGGGGATTCTTGACCTTCACATGCCTAATGCACTGAGTTCCGCCCCTGTGTTGGCTGATTTTGAAATTAAGTTTAACGAGCAGTTGGACAGGGGGTTTCCTAATAAGTGGCCCCCTGGGTGTAATATTTTATATATATATATATATATATATATATATAAATATAATTATTTTTTTCACCCTACCACTAGGGTTTAATACTGTAGGAGCAAACTAGGACCACTAAATTATATGGGATAGATATGTGTGTTTTTTTATTTTTTTGTTTTTATTTCAGAGTGCAATTACATTTTAGCTGCTGGTGTCACTAAAAATTATGTTTTAGTATGTATCTTAGTTATAGAGTTTGTTTTAGACTAAAATAATTATACCTACACTCAGTGATTTGGAATTACAAGTTGAACTTAATGGACCTTTGTCTTTTTTAACCTTAAGTAACTATATTACTATGTTGGTTAAGAATCAGCAGCTTCACCTATCAACAGAAATTTTAATACAGAATAATACCACTGTTATAGTATATTACGATCTTTATACTCATTTTGTTGTAATCCATCTTGTGTATTCACGAAAAACAAATGGATATGAAGGAAATTGTAACACTTGTCCCCCAGAACACTATAAGAGTGTGTAAAGAGGATATTTCTTTCCCTAAGAGAACATATTTGGTATTGGTGGGGTATCAATTCGTAATGCTATGTTAAGCTCCACCACGTTAACCACTGAGTTGTGAATTTGGCTTTATGTACAATTTATTTTCCAAGGGACACTACTTTTCGTTCCTGCCAGCTGGAATGCATAGCCTAAACCACGGGACAATCTGCACATTTATGCCAGGTGGAGCACAGAACAAAGCCACAACAACAATGACCACATAGAGAGTTCATAGTGAAATTCTTTGCTCTACACAGTCATTATTTACAGGAACTATTTTATTCTATCTATTTACTCTAAATGTAGTTCAGGGGTCTGCTTATCATTCCCACATGCACTGAGTGGTGAAAGGGATTGAGGAAATGATTTTTATTGTCTTCATATGTTTTCTCTAACTGTTGCTATAAGAGCAAAACAATGTTCAATCTATGACAATACCCTATTGTTTAACTTCCAACTTTACAATTTGTTTTATTAACAATCAGTTTAGCCTAAACATTTTGTTTTCTGATAAATATAACTTTGAGGCCAAGGACTGTGCAGAAAAAAACATGGGATTAAATATATATGAAATTTCCCTTGATGATTTAATACTCATTGTGTTACCTATATGATAATGTTGTCTTTTTCAAGAAATATCATTCTAAAAGGTACAATACAAGATGGACTAGTTGTTTAAAGATAAGATATTTTGTTGTCAATCACTAATAACACTGCTGACTTATGCCCTAGAATAATCGTTCAGCTATACTCTGAATTCCTACAGAGATGAACAGGAAGAACTGTGCAAGTGCAGCTCTGAGGCTGGCTTGTAATGAGCTACAAGCTGGCCTCAGAGAGGATTTTATGATATGCAAAAACTCCTTTAATAAATGGCAATCTTTACTGATAGTTGTGTCAAAATTTTTGCAGTGAAATCTTTGGAGACTTCTCGGTACATATCATGATTCAGAATGCTTTTTTCATGGATGAGAGATAGCATAAATGCTTCTTTAGGGATTTGAGTAGTGTATTGCCCTTTTTGCAGAAAATGTGGCTGGCGGGGTCTGTGTGTGTACATGTATAATTAATGTGTGCCGCTGCCCTGCCAGTGGCACCCCATGTTTTGCATACGTTTTTCGAAATTTTTTGTGGGCAGAAACATCCGTTTTACTGGTGTACATTGAAATTTTTAAAACCCTTTTTTAAAGGAAGGGGGGCTTCCCTTTTGGTTTTTGTCCCCCCCCCACCTCCCCAGGCTGTCAAAAAGAAGGGGGAGCTTTGAGGTTGGGTGTTTTTTAAAATTTTTTCTTTGAATTTAAAGGGGGGTCGGGACCCCGTGGGGAGGCCTGATTGGGGTCGTTGAGGGTAAAGATAGGGTAGGACTGCCCCATTTTAGACCAAAGTTGAAAGTGGGGCAACTTAAACATGTTCTGTTTATGTTTTTTTTGAAAACCCAGAGTCTCAAAAATTTTTTCAAGAAAGATAGATAAAATTAAATTTTCTTCTTTTGGGATTTCGGGCGTAGTGTATTTCCCTTTTTGCAGAAAAAGTGGCCCCCTGGCGGGGGGTTGTTTGTGTACATTTATAATTACTGGTGTGCCCCCGCCCCGCCCAAAAGGGGACCCCGGTTTGCATATTTTTTTTAGAAATGTTTTTTTGGGCAGAAAAAAAACTTATACTTTGGTTTTACATTTTATTTTAACCTATATGGAAAGGAAGGGGTGCTTCCATTTTTGGGGTTTTTGTCCCCCCCCCCCTCTCACAGGCTGTCCCAAAAAAAAAGGGACTTTGAGGTTTGGGGGGGGTTTTTTTTTAATTTTTTTCTCTGAATAATGGGGTCGGTGACCCCGTGAGAGGCCCGATTGACTCATTGGGGAGGTAAAAATTAGGATGGACTGCCCGATTTGAGACCAGGTTAAAAAGTGTGGGCCCGCTTAAAATTTCTGAAACAAATATGTGAAAACCCGGGGTCCAAAATTTTTTCATTATGAAAAAATACATAAATCTTCTTTGGTTTTTGACGAAATGTATTGCCAAATTTTTCAGAAATGTCCGGTGGCGGCGGTCTGTGTTGTACATGAAAAATTAATGTGTGCCGCAACCCCGCCAGTGGGAACCCCGGGTTTTCATATTTTTTCAGAAAAGTTTTTGTGGGGAGAAAAAACGTTATACTTGGTGTACATTGATTTTAAAAATAGGAAAAAGGGAAGGGGGGCTTCCATTTTGGGTTTTTTTTGTCCCCGCCCCCTCCACAGGCTGTCATAAAAAGGGCAGCTTTAGGTTGGGGGGTTTTTTATATTTTTTCTCTCTGGGAAAAATGGGGTCGGTGACCCAGTGAGAGGCCCCGATTGGCCCCATTGAGAGGTAAAGTAGGATAGGATGCCCGATTTTGGGCCCCGTTGAAAGTCCCGGGGGAGCTTTTAAAAAGTTTTATCAAAGATATGTGAAAAAAGGGGTCTCAAAATTTTTTCTGTAAAGATAGATTTGCATTAAAAGCTTTTTTAGGGGTTTCGACGTAGTTTATTCCCTTTTTGCAGAAAAGTGCCGGGGGCGGTCGTGTGGGTACATGTATAATTAAAGTGTGCCCCAGGGGCCCGCCCTTTGGGCCCCCGGTTTGCTTTCGGGTTTTTTCAGAAATTTTTTTGGGGCAGAAACATACGTTTAAATTTTGGTTTTACATTGATTTTTTAAACCCATAGGGAAAAAAAGGGGCTTCCCTTTTGGGGTTTTTTGTCCCCGCCCACTCCACAGGTGTTAAGAAGGGCAGCTTTTTCAGGTTGGGGTTTTTTATTTTTTTCTCCTGAATAAAAGGAGGTCTTGACCCCCCGAGAGGGCCCAGAAAAGGCTCGATTGAGAGGTAAAAAATAGGATAGGGGCTTGGGCCCCATTTGAGACCACGTTGAAAGTCGTGGGGACTTTTAAAAGTTTTTGTCTGATTTTAAACCCAGAAACCAAAATTTTTTCATGTTTTGAAGTAGCATAAATCTTCTTTAGGGGTTTCGAGGGAGTTTTAAATTTCCCTTTTTGCAGGGAAAAAATTTCCGCTGCGGCGGTCTGTGTGTTAAAATGTATAATTACAGGAGCCGCAGCCCTGCCAGTGGCACCGGTTTTTCATACTTTTTTCGAAATGGGTTTTTTTGGGCAAAAACCCTACGTTATACTTGGGTTAAAATTGATTTTAAAAACCATATGGAAAGGGGGGGGCTTCCAATTTTTGGGGTTTCTGTCCCCCCGCCCCCTTCACAGGGGTGTCAAAAAAAGGGCACCTTTTTCAGGGTTGGGGGTTTTTTTTAAATTTTTTCTCTCCCGAAAATGGGGGTCGGTGACCCCCGTGAGAGGCCCGATTGGCTCGATTGAAAAGGTAAAGATAGGGGTAGGCCGCCCGTTTGAGGCCAGTTAAAGTCGTGGGCCCGCTTTTTAAAAATTTTTTGATCATGATATGTGAACCCAGATCTCAAAGGTTTTTTTTGTATATAGATAGCATAAAAGCTTCCCTTTTGGGAAATTTTGACGAGTGTATTGCCCTTTTTTCAGAAATGTGCCCCCCGGGGGGGTCTTGGTGTAAATTTTTTATAAATTTCAAAGTTGGGGCCGACCCCGCCAGTGGGACCCAGGTTTTATACGTTTTTTTGAAATGTTTTTGGGGGGCAGAAAATACGTTATAATTTGGGGTTTCATTGATTTAAACCTTATGGAAAAGGGAAAAGGGGGGGCTTCCAATTTTTTGGGGGTTTAGTCCCGCCCACTTCACAGGCGTCATAAAAATAAAACTTTGCAGGGTTTTGGGGTTTTTTTTAAAATTTTTTTTCCTGAATAAATGGAGGTCGGTGACCCCCTGAGAAGCGATTGGCTCGATTGAGGGGGTAAAGAAGGGTTGGGCTGCCCATTGGACCAGGGGAAAGTCGTGGGCACCCTTTAAAATGTTTTTGAACATGATAAGTGAACCGAGAGTCTCAAAGTTTTTTCTGTATTATAGATTATAAAAATGCTTCTTTAGGGATTTCGACGGTGTTTTAAAATTTTTTTAGTGTCTTTTAAAAACATGAAACTAAGACAAATTTTTTATAATATTTTTTTTTCCATGAAGGGGAAAATTGCACACTGTTTTCTAAATCAAAAAAACGATGGCAATTTTATTTAAAGTTAACTAAATTTAGAGGGAAAAAAAGGATTTTTGAATTCCTTGATTCAGTAACCTTAAAATTTTGTTGTATAACCACTTTTATTTTTGAACTGGGTTCAAACAAAGTTTCCCTAGAGTCCCAAAAAATTCCCACCTTCAAAGTTATTCCAGCCCAGGATCCTTTTTCCCCCTATATCTGCATTTGTCGGCTTTGCCTCAAAAACATTTTTGTTACCCCACAAGTGTTTTTTTTTTTTTTTTAAACATGTTTTATTAAAAAAGAAGATCCCTTTTTTTTTAAAAAAAAAAAAAGGGAATTATATACCCCAAAGTGTAAAATAAGGGGCATTTAAAAAACACGAGTAATAATACAATTAGCAAGAAATTTATAAAAAAACTGTCTTTGCTCCGATTTTTTCAATTTTCCCCCAATGATTTTCCCATACCAAAAAACCAAAAAAAAAAACCCCCAAACCCCCCCCCACTAATTCAGTTTGCTGTGCCACTCCTTCCCATTTAGATTCTAGTCTAGGTTCCTAGTGTACCTCTACCCTTTCCATGATATACGGTATTTTTAAAGGTTTTCAAGCAGGATCTAATTTTTTTTTTTGTTTAGAAAAAAGGTCTCCATTTTTCAAGAACCCCTTTTTGGGCAGTGTTTGTTTTTTCCCCCTGAAGCTTCTCCCAAATAAAAACCTTTTAGACAGTCTTCCCGTTCCCATAAAGTGGAAAAGATTTTCGCCAGTGTCTTTGATACATTTCTTGCCCCTAAAATGTAAAATGAATCCTTTAAATGTAATCAAGGAAAATCCGCAATTCCAAAATGGCTCCCCCCGGGGAAAAATGAAAAACTCTGTGGATTAAAGCTACGGAGTTCCCCTGTGAGCAAGAAATCTTTTACCAACTGCCCAAAACCCCCCTAAATCAGGACATTGCCACAGCCCAAAGGGGTGCGTGGGACCAAATGTGTGACGTAGGCGTGCGGGACAGGCAGGAAAGGTCAGGACAGGGGCCCAAGGTTCGTGGTCAAAAAGGGGCGTATGGTTCGGTAAAAACCGGTAGAAGGAAAGATACAGGAAACGCTTTCTTAGAGGCTGTAAGGACTAAGATCCGGCAAGGAAGGCCGGGGCGGAAACCTTTATAGGGGCAGCGGTCAGCAACCCAATTACTGACGCGGGCCCTTTAAAATTTAGAGAAATTTCCGCGCGCCCGCTAGGGGGGGGGCACGCACGGCGCCGGCAAGAGCCGTGAGGGCACAGGAGCGCGGCAGGGTAAGTGGTCGCACTCGGGGGGGGCGAGCACGGCCACGGCCCGACCTGCGGACCGCGGCGCTACTCGTCCCCGGGGCCGGGGAGCACGGGGCAGACACGGGTGCGCCCGCAGCCTGACCCCTGGCTGCGGGACCACCCGTGACACTGTCTCTAGACTTAGTAAGCTCATAAAAATCAGTCGTCTCTTCCAGAGACTGCAGATGTGTAACATTGGCTCTGCAAAAGCTTTCTAATTGTATATATTGGAAGATTTGGTTCTCACCCAATGAGAATTTCTGGCTGACCTCCTCCTACTGGAGTAGAGATCCTGTCATATCTGATAGAATGTCCCCAAGGACCCTAATTCTCCTTTGTCGCTATACAGAAAACAATTTATTCTCCAGGACGAAAAGATGGTAAATCCCAGAGAGGGACAAACCGAGAAATATACATGGATCGCTTGAACAACCTTCTTACGTGTCTCTATGCAGTCAGTGTATCTCTTAACACAATATTGCATTTGACCTCCGCAGGTAGCAATTTGAATGGTACATGTAATAGAGACAACAGACTGCAGGAGGACACCAGCTGGGATTCCAAGTCTGAATTAGAGAATAAGCTTGTGTCCCCCATCCAGTCTCTTTCGTGTCACCACATAGATGCCAAGTTATATAATCTAAGATTAGGCAGTTGAACCCCACCGTGTGTTCTTCCCAACGCCAGCTTCTCATAGCCGCCTATACGCGAACGTTTGCCTTTCCAGATAAATTTTAAGAAGGCCTGCCGTAACCTGTTTATGTCCGTGTGTTTAAGTAATAAGGGTATATTTTGAAGAGGATAAAGCAATCTTGCAAAGCTTACCATTTTGATTAATTGAACTCTGCCTAGGATGGACAGCGGGAGATCCCTCCACCTGTCTTACTCCGCCAGAATTTTTGAGATTAAAGGCGAATAGTTTAGCTGGTACATCTCTGTTCCTTTAGAACCAATCTTTATGCCAAGATATGTGGAATGGGATCGCACTACCTCCACCTTTTGTGATTGACTAGATATCTGATTGCGTGACCCTAGCGCCAGTATTTGGCATTTGTCCTTATTAATCTTGAACCCTGAAAACTCGCCAAACCTATCCAAAATTTCTAAAACTCCCTTCAATTGACCAACTGGATCACTTAAAAAAAGGAGAATGTCGTCCGCTAACAAACGAGTTTTACTTCCCTAGAACTTAGCATTTCTCCCTGAAAGGTCTCAGACCTCAGTAAATGTAACGCCAATGGCTCGAGGGCGATGTCGAAGAGCATAGGGGACAGTGGGCACTCCTGTCTAGTTCCCTTCTGTAGATTAATGGGGGAAGAAATGAAGCCCGGGCTATGGACCCTCTCTTGCGGGGTGTTATACATTGCTGTGATATAATTCCTAAAGTTTCCTGAGAAACCCATTTTGTAGAGCACTAAGTTAAGCCATTTCCAATTCACATTGTCGAATGCTTTTTCTGCGTCGACACTTAAAAGAGTCGCCGAAGACCTCCGCTGGATATCCCTGTCAATCATATCCTGCACAGCTAAAACAGCTCTAATATTTTTACCCCGGATCTCCCTTTGATGAAACCCATTTGATGATGCCCTATTAATTTTGGCATAAGGAACGGCAACCTATTTGCTATAACCTTGGAGATAATTTTTATATCCTGATTTATTAACGATATCGGACGGTATAATTCCGCTTTCAGCGTGTCTCCCTTTTGTACACACCTTGTTGGGTTATTCCCCCCCAAATTTTTTGTTTTTTTTTC
>JAODAL010027362.1:0-55104 GCA_025379985.1 Phyllomedusa bahiana
TTTTTTTAAGAAAAAAAATGTAAATCACATGTAATTTTTAGATGCGTTTTTTGGGCCCCGTTTTGGGCCCGGGGGAAAAAGGCGCCCCGGTGCCCCACCCCTAACTTTGTAACACTCAAACCCCCCTTACCTCAGGAAAAAACCACAATATTTTTTATTTTTTTGTTTACTGTCAAATTTATGTCAATTTAAAAAGCCAGCATCCTCATGAAAAACCATGTTTTTGGTGACAGAGACCTTTCATGCATCACGACGTACTGGTGCTGGCTTTTTAATTGGTTCCATTAAAGCCTTTATATTTTACTTCCAAGGATTTACTCGACTAACTGCTGTATCATCTCTTCAATCTTCTCCACTGTGTCTTGCACCTACTCCAGGCGGGACACGTGCAGGGACAGTTCCATCAGCTGATATTTTCATGGTGATCTGGCTTTTCTCTCTTTTATTGCTTCCTGCAGTTCTACATCAGCTGTTTGATTGAAGTTTTGTCCTGCAGCCCTTACTCTACAAGTAAGGGCGGTGTGCTCGAAACGCGTCTGCCCATATGTTTTTAGATTATATGAAATAAAGATTTAGTTTTTTTAACTTTCTGGTGCTGGAGAACAAAACTCTATTTTTGAAAAAACTTTTTCGTCTTCCCTGGGTCCCCGGGGCTTCTGCGTTGACACCAGGAGGATAAATATGGACGGCTTTTGGTTTCATGAAAACTATGGGAGGTGAGCATCAACAAAACCTTACTTATTTGATCAGCTGCTTGAGGACGGGAAGCTCAGTAGTTCTGCGTCTGCAGGAAACAGCTGTGTGCCGTCCAAGAGATCAGGTGAGCAAAGGGCTGGGGCACTTTTAGGTCAGCCTTTGCCACCACACTCCTTTGATCCTGTATCCCAGGAATATAAAGGGAGGAAACATGTGACGTGCATTGAGGTTGGGAAAAGGTAGACAAAGAAAGAGAAAAGGGGACCCTGGGGCTTGTATTTTTGCGAGCAAAGGGAAAGTGCTGTTTTTTTGGGGGGGCTTGTGCTAAAATCGCTGGTGGTGGTTGCGGGGGGCTCTGTTTGGTTGCTATGGGCTTGTTTGGTTTGCTTTGAGATCTGATTGGTTGCTAGGGCTCTGTTTGGTTGTTTATGGGCTTGATTGGTTCTATGGGGATCTGTTTGGTTGCTATGGGCTCTAAATTGGTTTCTGTGGTTTGGTTTGGTTTGCTAGGGAGTGTGATTGGTTGCAAAGAGCTCGTTTGGGTTTCTATGAACGTGATTGGTTGTTATGAGCGTTGTTTGGTTGTTAGGGGCTCTGATTGGTTGCGGGGGCTCTGATTGGTTGCTTTTGAGCTGGATTGTTTTGCTTTTGGTTTCCATTGGCCCGCAAAGGGCGGGTGTTTTTAAATTGCTATGAGCTTGTTGGGTTGTTATGGACTTGATCATTTGTTTATGGGCTGTGATTAGTTGCTATGATTTTTATTGGTTGCTATGATCTTGATTGGTTGCTGTGAGTCTTTTTGGGTTGCTAGGGGGCTCTGTTGGTTGCTTTGAGCTCGGTTTGGTTGTGTGAGCTCTGATTGGTTGCTTTGGGCTCTGATTGGGTTGCTATGGCTCTAAATTGGTTTCGTATGGGATGTGATCAGTTGCTATGGCTTGATTGGTTTTTTATGGATTTGATCAGTTGCTATGGGCTGTGATTAGTTTCTTTTGGTTGTTTGGGTTTGGCTTGACCCCTGTTTGGGTTTTGCTGTGAGCTTTTTTGGGTTTTGCATTGGGCTTGATTGGTTGCTGTGGGCTCTGTTTGGGTTGTTATGGGTACAAAGAAAATTTTTTAAATGTAGTCAGCTTTCATACATAAGCCCCATTGCGTTATCCTCAATAACATATACGGCCCCCCAACTGAAGTAAAAAACTATTTTAAAGCTTCCTTCTTTTCCCTGAAAGATGGTCCCGGGAAAAGGCCCCGTATTTTTATGGGAAATGTCCCATTACAAAGTTCTGTTCAATTTTGCAAAAATATGTCAGTAGTGTTTACATCTTTTTTTTGGTTTCCCCCTTTGGGGAAAATGGATCCTTTAAAAAATCATCCAAATTTCCGGAAACCCGTGGGGTTTTGGGAGAATGGAGAGGCGACTGGAATGACGGGAAAATTTCCATAAAAATTTCAATGGGTCAGGGGTTTTAAATTTTTAAAATTTCACGGGTCTGGAACAAATTTTTGCAGTTTACGGGAGGGAAGGGGCCGGGTTTTGTAAGCGAGTTAGGGTCCTCCACTGAGATGACGCGGTTGTTTATTATCATCCCTGCCTTCTCAACAATGTTTATTTTTAAAACCAAGGAGCGCGGGGATATACGGGGACCGGCGGGAAAGCCTTTTTTGGCATCCTGCCCCCGGGGGCACGGGTTTGTAAAGGGGCCCGTGGGGCTAAGAAAACTGCCGGGAGCTGTTATCGGGACCCATTTAAAGCTCTACAGTCAGTACAGGGGAGCGATTTACTCTGGACTTTCCCTGTAACTGGGGCTAAAAGGCCAGCCCTATTTACAAGGGAAATCAGAGGGGGAAAAAAGTGATATAAAAATCCCCCCCGAGGGTCTATTTTTTCCCTTTGGGGGGGGGGGGGGGGGGCACAATATGTACAATTAAGTAACAAGAAAAACATAGACGCACACAATAAAATATCAATAAAATAACTACTAAAGCCTAAACAGCCCCCGAGGACCCTAAACCTTTATATAAGTGCCAGTGACGGGAAAGTGAGGGAAATTTGAAAACCTTTTTTTTTTTGTGTACTTTGGGGCTGGAGAGAGGGAGGAAACCTGTACAAAGGGGCTGAGAGAGGGGGGCAGCCCTTTTTCCCCAGGGGCAGCGGGGGGGGAGGCAGCCTGCTACAGGGAAACAGAAAAGGGAGGAAACCCCGCTACGGGGCAGCAGGGAGGAGGCAGCCTGCCCCAAAAGGGAAACCAGAGGGGGGAGGGAGCCTGTCAGGAAACCCGCAGGGGAGGGAGGCAGCCTGCCCGAGGAGCCAAACAGGGGGGGAGGCAGCCTGTTAAAAGGGGCAGCGGGAGGGGGGGCAAACCTGCTAAAGGAAACAGCAGAGAGGGAGGCAGCCTACTACAGGAGCAGCAGAGAGGGAGGCAGCCTGCTACAGGAGCAGCAGGGAGGGAGGCAGCCTGCTACAGGAGCAGCAGAGAGGGAGGCAGCCTGCTACAGGAGCAGCAGGGGGGGGAGGGCAGCCCGCTTTCAGGAGCAGCAGGGGGGAGGCAGCTGCCCCCCAGGAGCAACCGGAGGGAGGGGAGCCTGCTGGGAGGAGCCCGCAGGGGGGAGGCAGCCCGCTACGGGGGCAGCAGGGAGGGAGGAGCCGAACCCGGAGCAGCAAGAGGGAGGCAGCCTAAAAACAGGAGCGCAGAGAGGGAGGCGCCTGCTAAGGGTGGGAGAGGGGGCAGCCCGCTAAAGGTAAACAAAGGGGGGGGGCAGGGGCCCGCTACAGGAGCAGCCCGGGAGGGAGGCAGGGCCCATACAGGGGTTGTAGGGAGGGAGGCAGCCCGCCCAAAGGAGCCCGTTTGGGAGGGAGGCAGCCCGTACAGGAGCCAAACCCCGGGGGGGAGGCAGCCCTACTAAGGAGCAAACAGGGAGGGCAGCCTACTACAGGGGGCTTTTAGAGAGGGAGGCCCGCCTGGGTCAGGAGGGTGCAGAGGGGAAAGGCCCCGCCCGCCCCACGGGGGGCAGGGAGAGAGGAAGGGGAGCCTACTAAGGGGGCGCAGGGAGGGAGGCGCCCGCCCAAAGGAGCAGCCCGAGAGGGAAGGGAGCCCAAATACAGGAGAGCAGGGAGGGGAGGCAGCCCACTACAGGAGCAGAAAGGGGGGGAGGCCGGCCCCAAATTTCAGGAGCAGGAGAGGGAGGCAGCTGCCCGCGGGCAGCAGGGAGGGGGGAAACCTGCTACCGGAGCAGCAGGGGGAGGGTAGCCTGTACAGGAAACAGCAGGGAGGGAGGGTTTTTTCCCGACTAAAGGAGCAGCAGGGAGGGGAGGCAGCCCTGAAAAAGGGGCCCGTAGGGGGGGAGGGCAAACCCGCCCGCAGGGCAGCAGGGAAAGGGGGGCAGCCTGCTGCAGGAGCAGGCCCGAGTTGGAGGCAGCCCCGCTACGGGCAGCCGGGGGGGGGAAACCTGTAAGGAGCAGCAGAGAGGGAGGCAGCCTGTACCGGAGCCCGCAGGGAGGGGGGCAGCCCGCCCCCGGGATGCCCGAGAGGGAGGAAACCTTTCCCACAGGGAGCCGCAGGAGGGAGGGGCCCGTACAGGAGGGAGCAGAGAGGGAGGCAGCCTGCTCCAGGAGCAGCAGGGGAGGGGGGGCCCCGCCTGCTACAGGAAACGCCCGGGAGGGGGCGCCCCTTCAGGAGCAGCAGGGAGGGAGGCAGCCTGCTGCAGGGGGCAGCCCCGGGAGGGAGGGGAGCCTGCTACCCGGAGCAGAGGGAGGGAGGCAGCCGGGTGGGAGCAAACAGGGGGGGGAGGCAGCCTGCTGCAGGAGCAGATAGAGGGAGTCGCCCGTTCAGGGGCAGCAGAGAGAGAAAGAGGGGAGGGCCCGCTTTCAGGAGCAGCAGAGAGGAAAGAGGCAGCCTGCCCCAGGAGCCGCAGGGGGGAGGCAGCCCCGCTACAGGACCCCCGGGCCCCCCGGGGGAGGCAGGCCCGCCCGAGGGCCCGCCCGAGAAAGGGGGCAGCCTGGCCCGCAGGACAGCCCGAGAGAGGAAAAAGGCGCCCGCCCCACAGGAGCAGCAAGAGAGGGAAAAAGGCCCGCCCGCCCACAGGAGCAGCAGGGAGGGAGGCAGCCTGCTACAGGAGCAGCAGGGAGGGAGGGCCAGTGCACAGGGGGCAGCAGGGAGGGGGGCAGCCTGCCCCACGGGGCAGCAGGGAGGGACAGCCCGTACGGAGCAAACAGGGGGGAGGCGCCCGCTACCCGGGGCCCGCAGGGTGGGGGGGCAGCCCGCTACAGGGGGCGCAGGGAGGGGGGGCAGCCTGCTACAGGAGCCCCGCAGGGAGGGAGGCGGGCCCCCCCTTACCCGGGAAGCAGGGAGGGAGGCAGCCCGGGTACAGGAGCAGCAGGGAGGGAGGGCCTGGGGCCCACAGGAGCGCCGGGAGGGAGCAGCCTGCTACAAAGGAGCCCGCAGGGAGGGAGGCAGCCTGTACAGGAAAAGCGGGGAGGGAGGCCCGCCCGCTGCCGGAGCAGCGGGGGGAGGCAAACCTGCTGCGGAGCAGCAGGGAGGGAGGGGAGGGCCCGCTAAGGAGCCCGCCAAAAGAAAGAGGCAGCCTGCCCGCAGGGCAGCGGGAGGGAGGCAGCCCGCCCACAGGGAAACAGGGAGGGAGGGGAAAAATATCCCGGGGCAGGGAGGGAGGGAGGCAGCCCCGCTGCAGGAAACCCGCGGGGGGGAAGCCCGCCCGCCCGCGGGGCAGCAGGGGGGGAGGCCCCGCCTACTACAGGGGGCAGCAAGGGGGGAGGCGGCCCGCTTCAGGAGCCCGCCGGGGGGAGGCGCCTGTAAGGAGCAGCCCCGGGGGGGAGGCACCTGCTGCCCGGGCAGACAGAGAGAGAAAAAAGTTTAAACCTGTGCAGGAGCAGCCCGAGAGGAAAGAGTCGCTGCTTCAGGAGCTGAAATTTTAATAAAATTGGGGGCACACAGAGTCAGTTGTTTAATGAAAAGGAAGTACCCCGTAATTCCCGTATCTCCAAAAAAAACAGCTCTGTGGGCCAGCCCCGGAGAAACAGGTGACAAAAGGGGAGCGGCCCTTTTGGGAGGGAAAATTTTTTAAGGCCCACCTCTTTTTTGGGCCTACCCCCCAAGACTTTCACCTGAGGGAAACGAACAGGGGGAAAGGGCCTTTAAGGGTGCGTTTGGGGGGGGAGGAAGTTTTTTTTTTTTTTCCTAAACTGGGTTTTTACACTATAGATTTGCTTTTTTTTTTTAAAAATTCCACTTTTTTTTTTTTTTTTCTTCCCCCCCCCCCCCCCCCCCCCCAATAAAATTTAAAAGTAAAATGCAACAAGGGTATCTGTTTTTTTGCAAAAAAAACTGATTTTTTAGTAGAAAAGATTTTGTAAATTTTTGCTTCCTGCTTACAGGTGCCCATTATGGAAGGAACTGAGAGAGGAGGATAGACAGAGGCTGCAGAGAATTGGTGAAGACGGGGAGTTCTGGTATGGCTCATTGTTTTATTCCGACTCCTATTAACTTCGGTTATTAAATGGGGCGTCAAACCATTTATCCCTTCTGGTCCCTTTCCCCCCCATGCTGGTTTTTCAGTCTTTTTTGTCTCCGCCGTCCAGGGCAGGAAAAATAGGCTGGGGGGGAAGGTATTCTGGCCCTTAAAACAAAAAATGGGATTTAGTTTCCCCCCAATGGAAAATTCAGCCCACTCCACCCCTTCTTGCACCCCCTTCCTGACTTGGATGAAGTGGTCACCTACCTGTCGTACTTATACCATTCCCAGTCCAACCCCTGCTTTTTTTGTTTTCTATATTTCGACATTTAATTTTTGAGAAAGGCTGGGCCCCTCTTGTTGATCATAGAATACAGAAAAAGCACGCAAAAATTTTCAATCCCGCTGCCTCTAAGGGGGAAGTAAGATATTGGGGGGTTTTATTAAAAGGGGCCTGGACTCGCGGGAAAAAGGGAAGGGAAATTTTTCCGCTGTATAAAACATTGGTTTCAACCCCCTTGGAATCCCCTGTTTTATTTCTGAAAAGGGAAAATTTTAGAAAAAAATGTAATGGGCTAGAGAGAGTGCAAAGCCCAGGCCCAACCCAAAATTAAAGGGGAATTTGGGGCCTTTTTAGAGAGAGTGCAAAGATGGCCCCAACCCAAAATTATAAGGGGAATGGGCATCTTAGTTTTGAGGAGAAATTTAGAAGAATTTAACTTATTTTGGGCTTGGAAAAGAAGGCTTCGGGGGGACTTTATTAATTTATTTTTAAAAATAGAAATGGTCCCCACAAAAAGTATAGGAAAAAAACCCATTTATGTAAAGCCCCTCAAAAGACAAGAGGGAAAAAAACCCTTTGCTGGAGAGAAAAAGGGTTCAATCCCCCAGGGGAGAAGGGGGGTTTTTCACTGTAAAGAAAAGTGAATCTGTGGATTTTTCCCCTGAGGAGCTGGGGCCAGCCAGGGAAAAAGGTTGGGGGTTTTAAGAAAGGCCCTTTGATACCTACCTGGAAAATAAAGATTATTAATAAGGGCGTAGCTTTTTAATAAATTTGGAAACCTGTTGGTGGAGGGTCTGGGGGTCAGAGATGGGGTTGCCCCTGGAGCAGAATTTGGGTTTTTGCCTTGTGGGTTTCGGGCATTAAAAAAAACATACAAAAATGGGGCATACTTACTCAAAAAAACACTCCCAAATTTTTGGGGCTTGTGAACAGCCAATGGGGTGGGAAAAAAACATAAAACCCCGTAGGGTAGCAACTTTGCCTTTTTTGCGGACTTTGGGAAAAAGTTTACATGTGCAGCTAATTTTTAGAGCAAGATGAAAAAATGCACCAACCCTTTTAAAACCTTTTCACCCCCAGCTGGGGAAAAAACGGCAGGATTTAAAGCTTTGGGGGGGATTGCACAGATGCCAAAAATAAAAACCCAAAGAAAAAACCACTCCTTTCAACCCATGGGCTTGAGGGAGGTAGTTGCCCGGTTAAAACAATTGGGATTTTAAAAAGGCGATACAAAAGTGTGCCATATATATTTGTTTCGTGCGGGGGCACCCCCTGTGGCTTACAAAAATATTTTTTTTACACCTATTTTTTTTAGAAAAGGCGGGCTGCCCAGCATTTTCTAAGTGTCCAAAACAAAACTGGCACCCTCTGCCCCCCAGCCCTGTTGGGCAAATAAAAAAGGGCATACTGGAAAAATATTAAATATGAGGTATTAGTTGGTAATGGGGCCCCATGACGCAAGCTCACAAGCCTCTTCACGGCTCCACATGTCTTTTGAGTCCCTACACAGTAAGTAAGTAATGTCCCATTTTCTGTATGTTTTTTCTGTAAAGTTGTTAGTGTAGGGACTAACAAGACATGAGGAGCCGTGAAGAGGCTTGTGAGCTTGTGTCATGGGGCCCCATTACCAACTAATACCTCATATTTAATATTTTTCCAGTATGCCCTTTTTTTATTTGCCCAACAGTGCTGGGGAGCAGAGTGTGCCAGTGTTGTGTTGGACACTTAGAAAATGCTGGGCAGCCCGCCTGGTCTAATAGTATGAGTGTCCCTAATAGGTTGTAAGCCAGCATGGTGCACCGCACGTATCTATATATATGGCACACTTTTGTATCGCCTTATTATATGCAATTGTAGTACCGGCAAGCACCTCCCTCATGCCCTGAGGTTGTATGAGTGATTGTTTCATTGGTTACTTTGCATCTGTGCAATCTCCCCCATGCATTACACTGCGGCTTTTCTGCATGCTGGTGTGAATAGGTGTTAAAGTTGGTGTGCAGTTTTTTCATCTTGCTCTAGCAATTAGCTGCACATGTGATCTTTTTCCCAGTCAGCATAAATGGCAAAGTTGCTAGCTACTGGGTTTATGTTTGTTCAGCCATTGAGCTGTTCACAAGCCCCAAAGAATTGGAGTGGTTTTTTCAGGGCATTAACCAGTGCGGAGGCTGGGCTTAAAGGAGTTGTCTCCCCACAGGGTTTCAAAGAATGCATGAAAGAAATTCTCTGTCACTTCCTGGTTCATACTAATTTGCATAAGCTCCATGCTTGTACAGCTACATTGTGCTTTCAGATGCTAATTAGATTAGATTAGCTTCTCAAACTACTCTAAGGACTTCTTATCTGATCCCCAAAACAAAAGCCCTAATTACAGAGCTGTTTACTTGAGATAAATCAAGCTTTTTACTGTCTGGCAGCACAGGACACTGACTGACACTGCTGACCTGTGTGATGACTCACTCTCTGTTATCTCATTGAACAAACAGCCCGGGAGATTTGTTTACAGGTCAGTTACTGAGGGAACTGAAATAGCCATGGAGGTAATAAATTCACTAGTATCACTATAGGGAAAACAGAGGAACAAAGCAATATATTTGGAAAATGTCTTTATATTGTGTTCCCTACAATTTGAAAGCTATTCTTTGTAGCGAGACAACCCCTTTAAAAGTCCTTGTCTCGCTCCCTTCACCCACATTTTCCCCACCCTTGGTTGAACTTGATGGACACGTGTCTTCTTTCATCCATACTAACTATGTAATTATGTAACTATGTAGTGTTTGGTTGGATAACAATATGTATCAAAGACCCTTCTATCCCACCCTACTGTCATCTTAAAACCTTATCTTCACTGATAGAACAGGGTGTTACCCTCACATGCCAAACATGTGGATTCTCAGATATACTAATCCATTAAATTCAGTGACCTCTCACAACATGTTGAACGCTAATTTTTGTAGTGAGACAACCCCTGCAAGCGCTGGCTAGACTGTCACATCTAAGGGACCCTATAGTTTTTACTCTCAATATTACCTGTAAAGCTATTTTTTTAGAACTTTTGGCAATGTTTTTTATTTTTTTTATTTCTGTAGTCCTATTATATTAAACATGACATATCAAATATTTTCCTTCTCTAGCAATGAGAGAAAACCTCTGTATGGCAGGGCAGACTAATCTACTTCAACTGCTACTCTAGTCTCATTACAAGAAGGTAATGACATTATTGCTCTATTGTTCTCTGCACAGGAATAGATAAGATTATTCTAGAACATGAGCAATACATGAGAGGAAAATAATGTCATCTTTTTCGGCACAGAGGAGGTGTAGTGGTTTCTTCACACTTCAGCAGGTAGTTGCTGATAATATTGACATTTCACAGACCAGATCTGAGCAGAAAGTGGGACCATCAAGCAATCCTCTCACTGCTGTGCTATCAGAGCCCACAGAAGGGAAGTCAGGGACAGTAGTGTAGGCCAACTTTAAAAAATTAAATAGAAAAATAACCAACCACCTAATAAAAAAAAACCAAAGTATCTATCGGATAGTTGCATAGTTCGTGTGAATAGGTGAAAAGAAACGTTTTGATGGGGATGTCAAAAAAGAGGGTTCGGACTTTGCTGCAGGAGGATCCCGAGGGGATGGTCACAGACTGGTGACCATGGTGCCGAGATCGTGGTAACGCAGACAGAAATGTAGCAACTGGCCATCACCAGGACGATGGTTACATTGGGACAGGCCAGTAGACAGGACATAAGCATAGTCAAATGTAACCAGGGCTCAGAGTCAGACAATAGGTACCAGATAAGTAATCCAAAGAGCTATAGAGAAGCAGAATTAGGAACAAGACCAAAGTCAGGATCAGCATTCGTCATTAGCAAAGCACAGTGTAGGTTTATAGGTTGGACTTAAAGGGGTTTTGTCACCATGTAATGTTGACATGGGAACTCCCAAAATGGGTATTTAATCACTTTTCTAAATATATGTGATTACAAAAAGTGAAGACTCTGAGAGCTACAGCATTGCTCAGTCCCCCTTAGTTACCTGAAAGCTTGCACTAGACACGACCCAGGAGCTGACAGGCCGTGCCTGCGTGAAACACTTCTTATCTGATGACAGGCAAAATGAATGAGCTTTTAAGGCACCGGGTAGAAAGTGCAGTCTATGAGGCTGTGTCTTGCTGTATTGAGAATCCACTGTTGTGCTGTTTATTATTTCACTTAAGTTTTGAGGCGCTCCCTTCTTCCTCACTCCTTACTCACCCCCTCCCTCTCAGCCCTGTAGCTTTCATGACTCAGTGTGATTTGTTGACATTCTCCCTGTGCTGATAAAGAGAGGTAAGAAACTTGCGTCCTGGCAAATCCCCTTTAGTGGAATTGTCTTTTCCAACTTTATCTACTATGTTACTCATTGACCTCTCACTAGCCCTTTATGCACAAGTGTATATTGTATAGATTTCTTCCTTGGATAAATCCCAAGGAAGACCCCTAGTGGTTATTGAAGATTTCTGTAACTCAGGGATGACGGCGACTGGTGGGGATCTTGCACAGACCATTTCCCAGTCTGTACCTGACTAACAGATCTGCTAAGAGCAAACCTATCTGCCGGACCGAGCAGTACCACTTTGTAGTTATAGACACAAGTCTAAATATTGCCTAACAGGCAAAATGCCTTACAGACGAATCACCAAATGGATCTTCGACCCTCTTTGGTATGAAGAGAAAAGGATAAGCACCACAAGACATCCCAGGCAGTCTACCATACTGAGCTCCAACTGATCTCCTGGGCTCAACACACTGGAGGTCTGACACGGACCGAGCTGCATAGGAGCGATTCTCCTGACAGTCCCAAATTCAAATTGCTAACCCTGTAGCGGATGAGATGAAGACCAGATTCAAGCACCGAGACAACACAGGACTATGTGGTCTCCTGCTGTGTGCTGGTTACTGGAGTTGAATATTAGAAAGACAAATGGCCTCTAATTACTGTGGATTTTAGGAAATAGAAGAAGCCTGCACAGGAGGTCTAATAATCCATTTAACCTTACACCGAAACAGACCTTCTTATAAATTCCCAGTTTATTGCCAATGCGCACAGATATCGTCATCCTGACCACGTGTGATTAAAAGATTTCCAACAGGACAACTTATCCGCTTAAAAAGAAACTGTAGTGATATACAAGAATATTCGACGCAACAACTTCAATTAACAAGTAAACTGAAACAACGGGGATAAAACGATAATATGATAGAACATAGCCGTAACAAAGTAGCGAATATCCCCAGAACCACCTTAATTGACGAAGATCCACATATAACACGTAGTAAAAAAAGATCAGGATTTAGGGGCATAACCTTCAGCACTACTTTCACTCCACAGTTTCATAAGATACAAGCATTGTAAAAAAACATACTTACCAATACTCAATGTAGCAAACCCTCAGATTAAGAGATATCATAGGACAGGGTATAAGGATTTCTGTCCCTAAGGAAAGCAAAAGAAAACTAGGGTTATCATTACCCCCATTTTTATTACTCAGTACAGAACAAAATTTAAGACGTGGTTAAAATATAAAGTGGGCAATTATCAAAGCAGTTTGCCGCAGAATTCTGGCTCCATTTGCAACCAGAAACCAGCTTTCGCGCACATTTACTAATGTGTTTTAAAGGTACAAGTTTCAGCGACGCGCTCTTTCTGCGCCTCGTCTGACAAAAAATGGCTGTTGGCCTCGTAGAAGGGAGTAAGTTTGTTTCGTGAGAAAGAGGGCGTGGCTTACGTGCGACCAAAAATGACCCCTAGATTTTTGTCGTGGTTAAATCTTGTGTGTAAGAGTAAGACAACTTTAAGTTGTGGTACAGAGATATACAAGACACAGTTCTACACCTCCCGCCAGATTTTATCAACACTATTATAGAATTTTGCGCATTACAAACTGTCTAGTCTAGACTTTACACTGAGACTAAAAGTACAGACACTATTGATAAAGTCAGTCAACTGCCCCAATGCTTCTTTTTAAATGTGGACAGTCGAAAATGCACGCAAGACAATATTTGAGACAGATACATGGACAGTCTTTACAACTTACGGCCTCGTTCACCCCCAGCACGGGCTTATTTGGCGCCGCGGATTGTAGTGCGTACTGCGCGCGTCGGCGGATTTGCGCTTCAGTACGGCGGCCAATCCGTCGAGTAGTCATTACGGTATCCACTGCTTCTCCCATAGAGAACAGTGGATTCCGTGCAGCCTCCCTGCTCGCAAACAATCCGCCCCCCTCCCCCGCCCGGGATGAGGATAGTGACATTTGCACCATTATTTACAGAGCGCGGTACGCGCACAGAAATAATGGACAAGTCTATGAGATGCCGTGTGGAGCGGACGCCCCCTTCCGCCTCCGTGCCCCGGGCCCCCTACCCGCCCTTATTTCAACGGCGGAGTTTTGTTGAGCGCTACTTCTCAAAGTCCTTCGGTAATAAGCCTTGTTACGTGTTGTTACGGTGTAAAAAATAGCAATTCATCAATATATTAATTGCAACACAAGGCTCACATATAGAAAATTAATGTAATTTATCTTATGATGGGGTGTGGAGGCTTTGTCATATTCATATGGTAGGGTGTACAACTACACCCCAGAAGTTGCGCAAAAAAGACGACATTTGTCGATGCGAAAAAAGATTATATGGCCAACAGGAAAAAGTCTTCTGTATCAGCGCCATTTTATTGAAACGCATGCAGTAACACACAATACCTTTCGCAATTCTCGCGGGAATACAAAGGGTTTTCTCTCAAACGCGAGGTAACATTAAAAGATATACTGACCTAAGAACTAGGCAATGTGGATGTTTTCTACTAGGCACTAGACATGCCCCATGGTCTCAATATCAAAATATAAATGTTTTATTTCACTATTGGATTATGTTTTTGATTAGCATATATACCCATGGTAAGATTCAATGGTGATTAAAGAATGTTAGGTTTCTTTGGATTATGTTAGTCTAATCGTGTAAAGTTCTTATAATATATGATGTATTTAATTGTTTGGTTGCTCTGGAAGTCTCAGAGTCCATGCACGTTTGAGGACCTGTGATGCTGACACGTGATTGGTCAGTTACGCTAAAAGGTCCTCAAAGCATGCATCACATACAGACCAGGACTAAGATTTTACATTGAAACGCGTCGGTTCTCTGAGTGCAGTGCATGTGCCGTTGAGTGGTTGCGTTTATGTGCAATACGAACTTGTACCACACTTCTACATATTCATATTTGTAAGGAGCCTAAAAAAGACAAGAACGTTCATCCCAGTTCCAGTCCTGTTGTGCTACAGGTGTATATCCAATTGACCTTTGAGAGATTATTATTTAAACATAATTATTATGTTCCCTCCAAAAGCCATCTTTTCTCTAAACTAAATACCCTAAAGCTGTGCTAATATTTCTGTGTTACTGTAGTTCCCACCCAGGTCCCTTTTATTATTTTATGTTTGCCTGCCGCCTTTGTACCTGTTCAACGCTATCTCACCAATTGTCCTTCCTTTGTGCACTGGTCCTCCGAAACCGAGTTACACAATATTAGCCTCATGTGTTGTCCTTACCATTGACTAGTAAAATGGAGAAAAAACTCTCTCATCATGTGCCTCTATGCCCCTCTCTAATGTCACCCCCAGATCCTATTAGCCTTGGCAGCTGCTGCCAGACACTGGCTGCTACAGTTAAGTATTACCTGTCCACCAGGATTCCCAAGATCCTTTTCCATGCACTTTTGTACCCAGTGATTTTTCCATTTACAACAAGTACATAAAATAGGATTCTTTCTCCCCATGGTGCAGAACCTTGCCATTTATCAGAATCAGTGTTAAACCATCATCTGCCATTTCCCTGCCCAGCGCCCTCCAACTTTATCCAAATCCTTTTGTAATATAAATATTTATCCCGTCTCTATGTGCTCTTGATTGACTTTACAGAGTCTTAGTTATAGATCTGCCGTCAAAGTATCGATATTACTAGTAACTGTGGTAAATCTCCCATGGTATATAACTTATTAATGAAAATGTTTAAAGAGGACACTGGCCCAATCCTGAGCCCCTGTGGTACCCTAACTAGTAACAGCGATCCATTCTGAGTATGTACCGTTAATTACTACCCGTGGTTTTCTCTCCAGTAGAGCCAGTTACTTACCCCACTTGCACACATTGTTCCCCCATGTCCACAAGCATTCTCGCATTTTATTACACCAACCTTTTAGATATGTGGCACCCGAGAGCGATCTGTAACACTGCTTTAGAAAAATCTAGATATATGCCACCAGTGCCTCACCTCCGATCGCGCAGTCTACACTACTCCTCATCAAATGCTGATGAGATTAGTTCTGAGACAGCGACCGATCCTCATGAACCCGTGCTGGAACGAGGCGTTATACCATTTCTATTCTTCAGTAGAGATCCGTCCAGGAACGCATCAGCTGAGTAAAACCTTCGACGACAGTTTTACCTATACAACAAGAGTTAAGCTTGGATACCCGGCCTATAGGTTTCCCTGAGCGCAATCACGTTTTTGACCCCTTTTTTTTGATAATGGCACCCAAGATCATTTGCTATGCTGCCAATCCTTTTGGACTATACCCCGTTATTAGGCAGTCCATAACAATATAAGAATTACACGGGGGCCCATCTATGAACATCACTTAACTCCCCTTAGGAGCGGATCCGTCTCGGTGTATGCCATTCTCTGGACGCGGGGGCATTTGTTCTATTCAATCTTCCTGAGGGTAGCCTGCACTTCCTTCCTATGGGTAGACCAGAAAACTCTTTAAGAGTGCGGAGTTTACTCATCCCTCTGTTCGAACTGAAGCTCATCCCTCCCGTCGGTAAATAACATGTGGAGAAAAAAAGTGTGTTAATTAGGCTATGCTTTTTTACGCTCATCGCCTCTACAGCCTCTCCCTCAGTATTTTTCAAACTTACATGTAAGTTTTTAAAGTGCTGGAATTAAAAGTATATATGTTTTAATTATGGCATAAGCCCCGTCCGTTCTCTACTGGTGGGTATTGTCCCCGATATCGGGTGAATACTAGGACGCTGGTTTCTCATCCTTACTAGCGAGGTCTTGTTGTTGTTAGGGATTTCTTATCTGCCCCAGAAGCAGACCTAGCGTAGACCTCTTGGAAGTCACTATGCAGTTGGCCAAAAATGTGGCCTGCAGCCTTGTACTCATGCTCATGATTGCTCCACCTGTAAAGGTGGAGCATTTTTGTATACGCGTAATCCTTGCAGTCATATTTGATGAGATTTATCTACATATATAAATCATGCAGTGTTTGCGATATCACATTGGAGGTTCCGTTTGGAATCTTTGGGATCTGTTCCACAACGGACACCCACAGCGGCCGACGGACCCTATTAATTACAATGGGTCCATCGATCCCTGCCGTGGTGTCTGTCATTTAGACAGGAAAAATAGCACAGCTTGCTTTGCCATTTTTTTTCACCATTTGCCGATGTGAACAGAGCAACGGAGAGGTTTCCAAAAAGGACTGAACCGTCCTACTCATTATGTGAACTCAGGTCCTTAGCTATCTTCTGTCCTTGCATTCTGCCGCTTTTGAGCCCAGTCCACCCCCCATTAATTTACTTTGCTTTTTATTTTTCCAGGATGTGTTGGGAGGATTTTATTAAAGAATTTTCCAGACTCATCATCTGCAGTCAGGTTCCCGATTTTTTCGACTGGGGAGATCAGCACAGGAGATGGTACCGAAAAATGTTCCGAAGCCGATGGACAAAAGAAAACATATCTTGGAATAATATAGATAAAGGTAATTCTGTCTAGATCCGTGGGGGCTCTATAGCTGGTGCATTATATACTTTAAAGAGTTGTCTATTCAGAGCAGCCCCTTTAAGAATGCAGAAGTTGCAATGGTCAACTGATCTTCCAAAGTTTTACTCCTGGCATCTGGGCTGGTTTTTGCCAAGGAAAGCCAGTGTCAGCCAGTTTTGCATGTAGTATCATAACATATGGATGGTTAACCATGTAGTACAAGAATATCTTGAATTTGCCAGTATGGAACCCACTGCTTTTAGATAGGGTCACCATCTTTTCTACCAAAAAATACTGTCCAGGTTTAGCTGGGTAAAAAGGGGGTATGGTTTGGGGGCATTATAAAGATGTGGTTCGGTGTGTGGCTCTTTAGGGCAGTCTGGGCATTATTAAGTGTTTATGAAGGATTTCAAGAATTTTGTTAAAACATGAGCCAAGAGAGCAGACTAAGCCTCTTTTGGACTACAGCTGGTCTATTTTACAGCAGTATATGGTTTATGTACAGAACAGGTAGTAGGCCACACTTTTGTGACCATATAACACATTGAAATAGCACAAACATAGTTCAAAAGAGACCTAAGGATCCTTGGTGCTGTAGAGCAGTGACGGGGTTAATGCAAGGATCCCTAATTTTGGTCAGTGGGTTAACGCTGCTTGGCTGGTGGTCTAGGGCCAGTGAGGGGGTTAGTTATGGATCACTGATGGAGAGCAGTGGAAGGGTTAATACTACATCTCTGGTGATCAAGGACAGCGAAGGGGTCAATGTAAGGGCACCGAATGGGTTTAATGTAAGGATTCCTGGTGTTCAAGGACAATTAATAGCTTAATGTAAGGATCCTTGTGGTGCATGGCAGTTAAAGGGGTTGTCTCACTACATTGATTCTTCCGGTTTTCTTGCTTTCATTTGGAATTCAGGGGCGTGTTTACTGGCTTCTACTAGGCTGCAGTAGAAGCCAGGTCTGTAGCTATAGCAACCAGTGCTGGCAGCCTATTAGGATAGATCAAACAGGTCTGTAGCTATAGCAACCAGTGCTGGCGGCCTATCATGAGAGATTGAACAGGTCTGTAGCTATAGCGACCAGCGCTGGCAGTCTATCATGAGAGATTGCACAGGTCTGTAGCTATAGCAACCAGCACTAGCAGCCTATCAGGAGAGATTGAACAGGTCTGTAGCTATAGCAACCAGCGCTGGCAGCCTATCAGGAGAGATTGAACAGGTCTGCAGCTATAGTGACCTGAGGAGCTGATCCAGCACATACAAGAGGGGATATCTAGGAATAGGTAGGACACTGTTAATGGACATATATTGCAAAGTGACTTGTTTTTGCAAGATCTTTGACATAAAAAGCAGCAATCCCTGTAGTGAGACAACCCCTTTAAGCAATAAATGTGTCAATCCCTGGTGATCTAGGACAGTGAAGGGATTAATTCAAGTATCCTGGTGGAGAGCAGTAAAGGGGTTAGTGTGTCATGGTGTCTTGTGGTCACTCACTTCTCCAGACTCCAGCGTTGCTTTAGCAGTCCTTTCTTATATTATGTCTCAGAGGTGCTGGCCACCAACTCAACTCGTCGATCTTGGCCTTGGTTCTGGTTCGCAACTCAGATCTGGGTTTATTACTTCTTCATATCTCACAGACACAACTCAGGACTCTAGGCTCTGGTATGCAACTCAGATCCTGGCCTCTTCCTTCTTCAGATCTCCCAGATACAAGTTATGGCCCTAGGTTCTGGTTCACAACTCACAACACAGTTTCATCATAAGAGGTTCCTTCTGAGAAGCTAAGCAGCGTTGCCATCCTCTTCCTCAGCCATGGAGGACAGTGAACGGATACAAGTTTTATGTCAGGAGGCTGCAATCAGTATGGAGGCAATGAATGCCACTGTAGTAGGTACTGTATGTCTGGTGGGATAGATTGCTACCTTTCCTCAGGGGTAAAGGTCAGGAGTCCTCTTGACCTACATCTATGACAGAAAGTTACTTAAAGGGCTGTTCACATCTCATTGATTTGCTTTAAATACATAAACAAAGGTAATGAAGGATTATTATCTAATACATTGCTGTTTCAATTTTGCTTCATTTCAGAGTTAGATCAGTTCTTATGCAAGTTTTCCTTGATTACCGACCACCTCTCTCTACTCTAACAGTGATCGGGCTGGCAACATCTGTGTCTTATCAGCAGGATCAGAGCTTCTCACTCCTTGAACATATCTTTCTACTGAGAAAATCTTTAAACCTTAGAGTTATTGACCTGGGAGCAGCCTTGTATCATCCTGTCAGGTCCCTGGAGAGCACATACCTATGAAATTACATCAAAGATATTAAAGAGTTACTTAGCAGTTAAAGAGAACCTGTCACATAGCTTATGCCCTCCTTGCTGAGGACAGCACAAGCCAGTGTCAGACCTGCTGTTTCCAGCGCCGGGCCCCTTATTCTGGAAGATGCTGGAGTTTTTGTGTATTTAATGCTCAAATCTGCAGTTTTCAGCCAGAAGAGTCATTCAAAGAGTCAGCTTTTTTCAAACCCCGCCCACCTGAGGCTAGCCCCGCCCACCTCAACTGACAAACCTATTACTTTGAATAGGTAGAAACATGTGAATAACTGTCAGTGGGCGGAGCAAGTTGTACATTTAATTGAATGCCCGTGCGGCATGATTTATGTAGGGCAAACGAAACGTGCTATTAAAATTAGAATAAGTGAACATAGATCTGCTATTCGTTTTTTTTTTTTTAAACAGAAACCAAATAAGGAGCGTGAGAATAAATTTGGAGAATCTTCCCTTGCGCGACATTTTTATGAAGCCAGACACGGAGTTAGTGAACCCCGCTGGTGTGTACTTGAGCATATTGAGAATAAAGACGCAGAGAGGGTTAAGTCCCGTCTGCTACAAAGGGAAGCATTCTGGATAAGTAAATTACAATCATTGTCACCTAAAGGACTGAACGAGGTGTATAGCCTAAGGGCGCGTTCCCACCGCAGAGGACAAATACCAGTCGGTTTACCCAGCCGGTATTTGTCCTGTTTTGCGGCCGTCCTCACGGCCGTGGGGAGGAGGGGGGGGCGGCTTTTCTCCGCGATGAGCCCTCCCCCTTCACATTTACAAGCACAGATTCCGTCTGAAAACCGGACAGAAGATTGTGCTTGCAGAATGTTTTGTGGGCGGACCGCGGGCGGCAAAACCGCCGGACGGAAAACCCGTGCAGTGGGGACTGCTGCACGGGTTTTCCATAGAGCACAATTGAGCTCCTTTTCGGCCGGTTTTTCAGGCGGTCTGCAAAACCACAAACCGCCCGAAAACCCGTGCCGTGGGGACAAGCCCTAAGAGTGTTTCTGTAATGTTTTTTCTGCTTTAATATGTGGAATATTTTAATCACTTTGTTTTTAACATGTCTATGGTATTTAAACAAGGTAGTAAGTTAACACGCATGCTTGAAAAGGAAGGCGGTGCCTTCGAAACGTCGCTACTCAGGTGTGCAGCTCACTCCGTGCTTGGCGTCTCCTAAGCTATCCCATGTGGAATGATCCGAGACTGGCGGAAAGCTACGGACTTTACAATAAGTATAGCACAGCCTTTTCTATTTCTAATGTCCTAATGTTTCATAATGTGTCCTTGAAGTTGGGACTTTTATATTGTATAAATAAATATGAAGAAAAGTTACTAAAATAAGCAGTTCACCGTGATTTAATCTTTCATCTGGTGGTAGTCAAACCAGTTGGCAATCCTACTTATAAAAAGGGGTCCTATGAGAGGTATCATATTTATGTCATCCATATGTCCTAGCCAGGCATTTGGACGGAGATTATCTTCAGAAGACAACCCCTTTTGGAAGGGATGACATTATTTCTGGGTGCAATACCAGACACTGCCCATGGATAAGAGTGGTGCTGTTTCTGGCTGCAATACAAGACACAACCTGAGGACAAAAATGTTGCTGTGTCTGGAAAAAAATTAGACCCTTGTTTATTATCATTTTCAATGCTACAACTTTTCTTTTATATCTTTGATGTAATTACACGGGTATGTGCTATGCAGACCTGACAGGATGGTAGGTATGTGCTATGCAGACCTGACAGGATGGTACAAGTCTGCTTTCAGGTCAGTAAGTTTTAAGGTTTTTTCTCGGTAGAAAGATAAAATCAAGGAGTGATAAGCTTGTCTTGCTGATAAGACACAGTGGGGAGTCAGGTTTCCAGACCAACTGCTAGAGCAGAGAGAGGTGGTTGGTAACTTGAGAAGCTTTTGTAGCAAGCAGGAGATAAGAGCTACTCTGACTCTGAAATGAAGCAAAATTAGAACAGCAATGTATTTGGCAATAGTATATAAAGATATAAATGTATTAATTTTTTTTTAGATTTCTGGAACAAAAATCCTCTGTACAGCATAAAGGTGACCGGATCTGATGAAGTCCAGAGCGGAGTCAACGTGGTTATCTCTCTCATGCAAACCAGCAGGAACAGACATAAATTTGGTGATTGGCTTCCGATGGGCTTCCTGCTGTTTGAGGTATGTGGCGCCTTGTTGGACAGCTGAGATGATGGATCTGGATGTAGAGGAGGATGACAGGCGGTGAGGCCAGTGATAGCTTATGAATAGGACGGGGGTGACAGGAGATGCATAAGCCTGATTATACATTCTGGTAATTGTCATAGCAATCAGCGGCAGCGTACAGTGTATCCCGGCGTTCTGCTAAACGCTGCATTGATTATATTGATTGCGCTCATTGCTCACGGCTCTGAAATTTATGGCTAGACGTTCGGCTGGGAATTGTTTTTGGCTCCTGCTCATGTGTGCAAACAGAAAAAAATGAGTTCAGACTATACGTGACTTGTGGCCGTATGTGACCGGAGAATTCATTCAGGTTTTGCATATTCCGTAGTGACTGCCATTATAGGAGGGAAGTTTATAGCCTGATGGATCAAACAGACATATACTCACTCATATACACACAGTGTCGGATTGGGCTGCCTAGGATCCATCAAAGGAGTTGATCCTGGAGGCCCATCCTAATTATCAATGTCAGGCTGGGGTGCCTAGGGCCCAGTATTGGAGTTGTTTGTGGATGCCCACCCTACGGCTATTATCAGTGTCAGGCTGGGATGTCTAGGGCTTACCAATGGGGTTGTTTCTGGGGGCTCACCCTACAGCTGCTGTCAGTATCAAATTGGGGTGTCTAGGGCCCAATATTGGAGTTGCTTCTGGGTGCCCGCCCTATGGTTATTATCAGTGTCAGGCTGGGGTGCTTAGGGCCTACCAGTGGAGTTGTTTCTGGGGGCTCACACTACAGCTGCTGTCAGTGTCAGACTGGGATGCCTAGGGGCCAGTATTGGAGTTGTTTCTGGCGGCCCACCGTACAGCCACTGTTAGACTGGGTTGCATAGAGCTCACCATAGAAATTGTTTCTGTGGGCCCTCCCTACTGGTATTGTTAAAGTCAGACTGGGGTGCATAGGGTCAATGGAATTGATTCTGGGCACCCACCCTATAGCTACTGCCAGCATTGAACTAGGGTGTCTAGGGCCCATCATTGGAGTTGATTATGGTGGCTATACTACAACTACTGTACATCTACAGCTACTATACATAAAATGTAGGAGTGACTCCATAAATTTCTGATAGGTTGTCTCAGGTATCTAGAGCTGACTGCACCCACAGCTGCTGAAGGGTCTATAGAGCCAACATCTCATTCAGGGGCTCCCACAGACAGGGCCATATTTTTCCCCAGACAGCCATGGGCATGTGCCTAGGGTGGCACCTGGGGGTGGGATTGGAGATGTGAAGGGGTAGTTTGAGTGGTTAGTAAAGGTCCAGGATGACAGATGGGGGTTAGCTAGAAATAGTTGCAGGGTGTTTGTTCTCTGATATTTCTTGCCTGACACACCAACGTCCATCCGTTCAATAAGGAACATGACTCGATGGAGAAGAAAACCTGTTTCCAATCAGCGGAGGTCCAAATCCAATACTGCCAAATCCAATTTCTGCAAATGCAGCTTGATTAGCAAGGTTAGCAGAGGTGCAGTGACATCCGTCTGCTCCGGGGCTCCATACTCAGTAGAGTTAGCAGAGGTGCAGTGACATCCGTCTGCTCCGGTGCCCCATATACAGTAGGGTTAGCAGAGGTGCAGTGACATCCGTCTGCTCCGGGGCCCCATACTCAGTAGGGTTAGCAGAGGTGCAGTGACATCCGTCTGCCCAGGCCCCATACACAGTAGGGTTAGCAGAGGTGCAGTGACATCCGTCTGCTCCGGTGCCCCATATACAGTAGGGTTAGAAGAGGAGCAGTGACATCCGTCTGCTCCAGAGCCCCATACACAGAAGGGTTAGCAGAGGTGCAGTGACATCGTCTGCTCCAGGGCCCCATACACAGTAGGGTTAGCAGAGGTGCAGTGACATCCGTCTGGCTCCAGGGCCCCATACACAGTAGGGTTAGCAGAGGTTGTCAAGTGTCATCCGTCTGCTCCAGGGCCTCATACACAGTAGGGTTAGCAGAGCTGCAGTGACATCCGTCTGCTCTGGGGCTCCTTTCACTGTTGGGTTAGCTGAGGTGCAGTGACATCCGTCTGCTCTGGGGCCATATACACAGTAGGGTTAGCAGAGGTGCAGTGACATCCGTCTGCTATGGGGCACCATACGCAGTAGGGTTAGCAGAGGTGCAGTGACATTCGTCTGCTCCGGGGCCCCATACGCAGTAGGGTTCGCAGAGGTGCAGTGACATCCGTCTGCTTCAGGGCCCCATACACATTAGGGTTAGCAGTGGTGCAGTGACATCCGTCTGCTTCAAGGCCCCATACTCAGTAGGGTAAGCAGAGGTGCAGTGACATCCGTCTGCTCCAGGGCCCATACACAGTAGGGTTAGCAGAGGTGCAGTGACATCCGTCTGCTCCAGGCCCCATACACAGTAGGGTTAGCAGAGGTGCAGTGACATCCGTCTGCTCCGGGGCCCCATACACAGTAGGGTTAGCAGAGGTGCAGTGACATCCGTCTGCTCCGGGGCCCCATACATAGTAGGGTTAGCAGAGGTGCAGTGACATCCGTCTGCTCCGGGGCCCCATACATAGTAGGGTTAGCAGAGGTGCAGTGACATCCGTCTGCTCCGGGGCCCCATACACAGTAGGGTTAGCAGAGGTGCAGTGACATCCGTCTGCTCCGGGGCCCCATACACAGTAGGGTTAGCAGAGGTGCAGTGACATCCGTCTGCTCCAGGGCTCCATACACAGTAGGGTTAGCAGAGGTGCAGTGACATCCGTCTGCTCCGGGGCCCCCATACACAGTAGGGTTAGCAGAGGTGCAGTGACATCCGTCTGCTCAGGGGCCCCATACACAGTAGGGTTAGCAGAGGTGCAGTGACATCCATCTGCACCGAGCCCCATACACAGAAGGGTTAGCAGAGGTGCAGTGACATCCGTCTGCTCCGGGGCCCCATACACAGTAGGGTTAGCAGAGGTGCAGTGACATCCGTCTGCTCCGGGGCCCCATACACAGTAGGGTTAGCAGAGGTGCAGTGACATCCGTCTGCTCCAGGGCCCCATACACAGTAGGGTTAGCAGAGGTGCAGTGACATCCGTCTGCTCAGGGTCCATACACAGTAGGGCTAGCAGAGGTGCAGTGACATCCGTCTGCTCCGGGGCCCCATACACAGTAGGGTTAGCAGAGGTGCAGTGACATCCGTCTGCTCCGGGGCCCCATACACAGTAGGGTTAGCAGAGGTGCAGTGACATGTGTCTGCTCCAGGGCTCCATACACAGTAGGGTTAGCAGAGGTGCAGTAACATCCGTCTGCTCTGGGGCCCCTTACACAGTAGGGTTAGCAAAGGTGCAGTGACATTTGTCTGCTCTGGAACCCCACACACAGCAGGGTTAGCAGAGGTGCAGTGACATCTGTCTGCTCTAGGGCTCCATACACAGTA
Source organism: Phyllomedusa bahiana (assembly GCA_025379985.1). Classification (NCBI taxonomy): domain Eukaryota; kingdom Metazoa; phylum Chordata; class Amphibia; order Anura; family Hylidae; genus Phyllomedusa; species Phyllomedusa bahiana. The sequence goes on from JAODAL010027362.1 coordinate 24,141, forward strand.
GAGTTAGCAGAGGTGCAGTGACATGTGTCTGCTCTAGGGCTCCATACACAGTAGGGTTAGCAGAGGTGCAGTGACATCCGTCTGCTCTGGAACCCCATACACAGTAGGGTTAGCAGAGGTGCTGTTACATCTGTATGCTCCGTGGCCCCATACACAGTAGGGTTAGCAGAGGTGCAGTGACATCCGTCTGCTCCGGGGCCCCATACACAGTAGGGTTAGCAGCGGTGCAGTGATATCCGTCTGCTCTGGGGCCTCATACACAGTAGGGTTAGCAGAGGTGCAGTGACATCCATCTGCTCCGGGCCCCATACACTGTAGGGTTAGCAGAGGTGCAGGGACATCCGTCTGCTCTGGGGCCCCTTACACCGTAGGGTTAGCAGAGGTGCATTACATTTTATAGCCTCCTTTCTCATTATTATTTGTATTAGACTTTATATATTATTAGAATTCTGACTTGTCTTTGCGCAGCTCCCGGACTCTCAGGATAAACCTCTAAGTTCATTCTTGAATCCAGAGAAAATATCCTGCATTAAGTCTTTCAAGAAGCACGATGTCACTGAAGCCTTCAAACTGGCGCCAGGAAAATACGGCATCATCCCTTACACCACACAGAAGGAGCACGAGTCCTCATTCCTCTTTCAGGTTTTCCTGAAAAGTGAAGACTGCACCGAGTGAGTAACTTAGCAATGGCACGGATGAAATGTGCAGTAGGTCGGTGGCCAGTGTCCGACTGGCGGCCTGGGGCCTAACAGTGGAGATGATTCTTGGACTCACCAGTGGAGATTATTCATTGGCCCCACCAGTGGAGTTGATTATTGGGGCCCAACAGTGGAGCTGATTATTGGGGCCCAACAGTGGAGCTGATTATTGGGGCACACTAGTGGAGTTGATTCTTGGGGTCCACCAATGAAGGTGATTCTTGGGGCCCACCAATGGAGGTGATTCTTGGGGCCACCAGTGGAGTTGATTCTTGGGACCCACCAGTGGAGATGATTCTTGGGGCCACCAGTGGAGTTGATTCTTGGGGACCACAAGTGGAGATGATTCTTGGGACCCAGCAGTGGAGTTGATACTTGGGACCCAGCAGTGGAGTTGATACTTGGGGCCACCAGTGGAGGTGATTCTTGGGGCCCATCAGTGGAGTTGATTATTGGTGCCCAACAGTGAAGTTGATTCTTGGGGCCACCAGTGGAGTTGATTATTGGTGCCCAACAGTGAAGGTGATTCTTGGGGCTCATCAGTGGAGGTGATTCTTGCGGCCCACCGGTTGAGATGATTCTTGAAGCCCACTGGTAGAGTTGATTTGTTAGGCCTACGAGTGGAGTTGATCCTTGGAGTCCACCAGTGGAGTTAATTTTTATAGGAAGGGTCTTCTGTTTAGGATACACATTGTTTGGGCAAAGTGATGAGAGATTACAAAAAGCTCCCCTTGCTCTGGAGGACCCTTCTTCACATGGTCTCTGCTGACCCTACAGGAAAATGACTGACCTCACATGGTCTCTGCTGACCCCCAAAAGACAATTACGGACATTGCAAGGGCTGCAATGCTCCCACCAAGGACTGTTTGACCTTACAAAACTTTTCTGGCCCCAAAAGAGATTTGCTGGCCTCGCAAGGTCTTCACTGACCACACAAGCAAATTTCTGACCATAGAAGGGCTTTACAGACCCCACAGGGGAATGTTTGACCTCCTAAGGGCTTTGCTGACCCCACCACGGAATTACTGACCTCACAAGAGTCTTATTGACCTCAAAAGGGAAATACTGACATCCCAGTGGCATAACTGATCCCCACAAGGGAATTTTTGACCTCACAAGGCCTTTCTGACCCCAAAGGAGATTTTATGACTTCACAAGGGCTTTACTGACCTCACAAGGACTTTGCTGACACCACAAAGAAATTACTGACCTAACAAGGGCTTTGCTGACCCCACAGGGAAATTACCGATTGCATAAGGGCTTTGCTGACCCCACAGGGGAATTACTGACTTCTTAAGGGCTTTGCTGACCCCACAAAGTAATTACTGACAAGGTTTTTCTGACCCCAAATGAGATTTTCTGACCTCAATAGGGCTTTACTGACCCCACAGGAAAATGACCAACCACACAAGGACTTCACTGACCTTAAAAGGGAATTTATAACCTCAAAAGGGCTGTAATGACCCCACAAAGGAATATCTGACCTCTCAAGGGAATTATGGAGCTCGGGGCTTTTTCGAGTGTTGTACAATGCACTGCAATTAAAGTAAATGGAGAAATTCAGCTACGAAATAAAAAATGCAAACTTTCAATTTGGGAGATCGTTTTCTTCTAATGAGCTCAGCATAAAAAAAGACCAATTAAAATGTTTCACTTTTTTCTGCAGAGTCTCATTTTAAATGCTAAGGGCGACATGTATGAACGGGTCTGCACCAGAAGTCTGGTGGATTTTCAGCCCGACATCAGACGCACCCCCGTTCGCATTAGTGAAAAGCCTCCTGAATACCATTATCGGGCGCATTACAGGGCGCCCGCAGCACCACAATAATGGAGTTGTTCAGTAAAAAAAAAAAATTTGTTTCATTGGGGCCAGGATGGTCCAAAAGAAAAAAAAAATACTTACCAAGCTGTTTCCACCATCGTCCATTCTGGTGAACTGCTGCTCTTCACTTCCAGATTCTTGTCCTGACACAGAGGTGAAGCTCGCACTCCATTCACTTACAGTAGGGCCTCTCCAGCATGTTGGGATGAGAACCTGGAGAGGAGTGGATCATCGGGAGCAGCAACTGCGGGAAACAGCTAGGTAAGTATTAGGTTTTTTTTTTTCTTTGACCACCCTGGCCCCAATGGAATATATATACATTTTTTTTTTCAGTAGAAAACCCCTTTAAGGTTTACTTTACCCCCTAAAGATGTGTTCCCATCTTACACTTCAATGGTATATTGATAGGATGTGCCATCATAGCATGGGTCCTTGAAAGTCTTGGTACAGAATGGAGAGTCAGTGACATATGAGTGCAACTCTCCATTCTGTTCTATGGGAGTTCCCAGTACAGGGGAGCGCTGTGTTCTCTCCATTCTGTTCTATGGGAGTTCCCAGTACAGGGAGCTCTGTTTTCTCGTTTCTGCTCTATGTGAGTTCCCAGTACAGGGGAGCACTGTGTTCTCCATTCTGTTCTATGGGATTTCCCAGTACAGGGGAGCGCTATGTTCTCCATTCTATTCGATGGGATTTCCCAGTACAGGGGAGCGCTGTGTTCTCCATTCTGTTCTATGGGAGTTCCCAGTACAGGGGAGCGCTGTGTTCTCCATTCAATTCAATGAGAGATCCCAGTACAGGGGAGCGCTGTTTTCTCCATTCTGTTCTCTGGGAGTTCCCAGTACAGGGGACCGCTGTGTTCTCTCCATTCTGTTCTATGGGAGTTCCCAGTACAGGGGAGCGCTGTGTTCTCTCCATTCTGTTCTATGGGAGTTCCCAGTACAGGGGAGCGCTGTGTTCTCTCCATTCTGTTCTATGGGAGTTCCCAGTACAGGGGAGCGCTGTGTTCTCCATTCTGTTCTATGGGAGTTCCCAGTACAGGGGAGTGCTGTGTTCTTCATTCTGTTCTATGGGAGTTCCCAGTACAGATGAGCAGATTGTTCGACCGTACTCAGAGCTGTCATAGAACAGAATGGAAAGTCGTGAGCAAGTGTTACCAGGTCTACATTCGGCGCCAAAACTTTCGGGGGCCCTTTTCTGAGATAAGTGCAGGTTCCAAAGGATGGAGCCCGCAGCTATCACACTTTGATGGTACATCCTATTGAAATACCATCAAACTGGTACAGATATCAGACATATGTAGCCGAGGCAGCGCTCCTGGTTCTATTCCATCACTGTGCTGTAAGTATACAATAATATGAGACAGTAATCCCTTTGTCGATATCCCGGTAGTGATTGTCTAATAATATATCCTTTCTTAGTGACTGGAATGCCTTATTTTTATACAGAAGCTAAACGCCTGAGTCAGGGATCCTTTAAGTAACTGTTTTAAAGCAATAAGAATTATTATAGAGCCATGTAAATATTTTGCAGCTTTTCTGATAACTTTGCTTTGTTTGTTGCTCGTTACGAAAAATAACCCATTTTTTTTATTGTTTATTGTAGTGAAATGGGTTCTCAGCAGAGCCTTAAGGTACGTACGACTGAGCTTCTTACCATGTCATTGCAGTATCCTATTGACAAATTCAGAAGAATAGAACTTACTATCCAGAGCTCTGGTTTCCTGATACAGATTCCCTACATAGAGAGTTGACTCATAAAACTATCGCTTCTTGTAGCCACCTCTAGGGGGAGCTTTGTGTATACTGTTTTATTGTTGAGTCTAATGTGTTATCAGTATGCAAAAAACTACAAATGCCCTGGAAAGATTAAATGGGTAAGGGCTACCCTATATATCTCTTATATATATACAGTATATAGACAGATATATAGTATAGATATATCTATAGTATATATCTTATAGTCTTAATATATAATATATATATATATATCTTATATCTATATCTATATCTTATATCTATATATATATCTATATCTATATATATATATAATGAATATATATCTCTATATATATATATATATATATATATAAGACTCAAAGCAATCCTTAAATAAGTAACCCTACAAAAAACCTTTACGAAAACTAAGGCTACCTATCCAAAAATGGGGGAGCTGCCCCAATACCTTTACGGAAACTAAGGCTACCTATCTAAAAAATGGGGGAGCCGCTCCGATAAGGGCGCCCCCAATCAGGAACCTAGACTAGCCCCAATATGCCCTTGCAAAATCTATTGTATATCTACTTAAATAAAGGGCATATAGTAAATATGACACATAAAGAAAGCATGTAGTAGCTAACTTACCTGTTGGAGTCAGCGTCCTCGAGATAGTACTGCGCACCTGTTGGAGTCAGCGTCCTCGAGATAGTACTGCGCATGTGTGAAGTAGACCTTTACTTTGTATTCTTTATATTCTACTATGGCATTGTAGGTGGTTTATTGTCTCTCTATTCCTTAATTTATGTTTATATACTTTGATATCAATGCCATACCCCTTGTGTGCAGTCTTGGTGATGTGACATCACTGCGCATGCGCCTTGTTTTCATTTTCACCTTGGCTGTTCCGTCTCACCTTGCCTGGGTAGTTTCTGCCGCTCTAGAGCACGCACTTACTTCACGCATGCGCAGTACTATCTCCTGACTCCATCAGGTAAGTTAGCTACTACGGTACATGCTATACTAGAACTATTATCTGATTGGACAACTGGCATTGTTAGTATGTGTGTATATATATACCTTCACTGGCTTACTTTAGCATGGCTATCTATTCCATCATGTTGCCCTAATACGCGTGGAGGGATCCTATTTTCTTTTATCACGGACATTCTGGCATCTTATAGACCCGCTGTATCAGTCTGTATATTAAGGGTCGTAAGTGTAATATGCTATTGTTATTCTATTGTACTGTGTTGCCATATTCTGGGTTGTTCCCTAATGAACCCTGAAACTGGGGAGAAACGTGTTGGAATGGTGAACATGCAATAATGCGGTTTGCATTTTCTTAGTTGTATACTCCGATAGTCCTTATGGTCGATGGTGTTTAACCCCTTAAGCCGAACACCTGAAAAGTAGTTAATGACCAGCACATATTTTTTTAGTTTTTGCCTCCTTGCATTTCAACAGTTGTCACTTTTTAATTTTTTCAATGATGCAGTTGGATGAGGCCTCGTTCTATTCAAGACGAGTTGTACTTTATGGGGGAATAGTTTAAAGGGGTTTTGCCACGTTGTAATGTTGACGTGGGATCCTCCAAAATGGGTTTTTAATCGCTTTTCTAAATATATGTGATTACAAAAATTGCAGTCTGAGAGAGCTACAGCCTTCCTTACATGCCCTTAGTTACTTCAAAGCGTCTATTAGATAAGGCCTGACAAGAGCTGGCCGGGCTTGCGCAGAGGGAGCTTCTTATCTGATGAGACTGAGCTGCAGAAGTTTTTAAGGCACCGGGTAGCAATATGTTTTCTTTTGTATACAGAATAAACTAGTTGTAGTGTGATTAGATCCCTGCTTTATCTGATGACAGGGAACATGAAGAAGCTTTCAAGCTGCTGTGTAGAATAGGTGTTCTCTTTTGTATATAGAATCCACAAGTTATAGTTTTTTTATTTCAGTGTACATGTCACAGGATCCCTTATGCAGCTTTGTGCTCTGGCTGTGTGCGTGTCTCTCTCTTTCAGCTCCGTGATTTGTTTACATTAGCATCTTAGCAGATAAGGCTCCTCCTGACAGTGCAGTCTGAGGCTGTGTCTGCTGTATTGACAATCCACTCTTGTACTGTTTATTATTTCACTTACGTTTTGAGACGCTCCCTTGGATTCCTCACTCCTCACTCGCCCCCACCCTCTCTCCCCTGCAGCTTCATGACTCAGCGTGATTTGTTTACATCCTGCTATCATGCTGACCAGAGGTACGTAACTGGTCTGTTGGCAAATCCCCTTAATTCTACAGGTTATTACGGTCGTGTGGATACCTAGTATGTGTAGGCTTTTTTTGTGTGTGTAATGTATGCACAATTATTTTTTATTACATATTTATTTTTATTTTATTATTTATTTATTTTTACACTTTTATGTTTTTTACTTATTTTTTTTTTAAATCCCATTAAGGGAGAACTGTGTTACTTTTTTTTTTATACACTTAGTAATGCATTAGCATATTCATATATGCTAATACATTATAATCTGTGTCAGTCTGACACAGGCAGTGGTCAGGACAGCACACAGTCTGGCTTCTTCCACAGACAGCCCTGAGGCTACTCTAGGTCCCCAGGGCTGACTGTGCAGCCGTTCCCCGGGCTCTGTCGGATCACCGGGAGTCCCGATCACTCGACAGAGCAGGGAAACCCTTTGATTGCGCTGTGGTGACGATCCGCGGCAATCAAAGGGTTAAAGCATCGGGTTGCGGAGGTTTCCTTTGCTCCCCGTTGCTCGCAGGAGCTGCACTGGGATCAGGGCTGTGTAGTACAGCCCCGATCATAGCGCTGCTGTGGCGCCGGGCGCCACAAACTCCGATGTCTGCAGCGACGCCAAAAGACGGTGGGCGGTCGTTAAGGAGTCAATCCTTTGTTTTTGTGCATATATTTGCATACTATGGTAAACATTGGCGGCTGTGGATATTGGTTATTGTAAATTTCACCATACTTACAGACTGTGTCTATCTGTGCTATGGGGCTTGTTTGGTTTTCTGTAGCATATTTGGCTATACTCTTGCTTTCTTTATGTGTTACATTTACTATATGCCCTTTATTTAGATACCTATACAATGGATTTTGCTAGGGCATATTAAGGCTGGTTAATCTAGGTTCCTGATTGGGGGCGTCCTTATTAGTGCGGTTCCCCCATTTTTTGGATAGGTAGTCTTAGTTTCTGTAAAGGTTTTTTGTAGGGATTGCTTTGTGTATTTTTATATATGTTTAATAAAAGCTATATCTTATCTGATCCTAGGTATTATACATTATATGTGGTTTTCGTTATTAGTATGCACTCAGTTCCTAAGCTTTGTGCTGGCTAGTGGTGGCTGCAGGCAGAAGAATTATAATATTTAGCCCTTTCCCGGTTTAATAATATGGCTCTAAGTTTTTTTTCCCTTCCCACCTTCCAAGAGCCATAACTTTTTTTATTTTGCCATCTACATAGACCTATGAGGGCTTTAATTTCACGGGACAAGATGTTATTTCTAATGATGTTATTCAGTGAACCATGGAATATACTGAGAAAGCTGTATTAAAGTAGGGTAGTTGACGACTAGGGGGCTCGATCGTTGTTACAGCCTTCTGCATTATATAAACAATACCAAAGGTTGTTCAAAGATGGCGGTTCTAGCATTTCCTGCCTGGGGAAGGAAGTGTTAAAATTGCATATATGGCGGTGATAGAAGCCTTCACGCGGCTTCCAATCGCCATGTTAAGCTTTGAGTCTTTTTTTTTATATATGTTTATAGCAACCAGAGCCTGTAGCAACCAACCAGGGCCCATAGTAACCAATCAGAGCTCATGGCAACCAGAGCTCGTATTAACCAACCAGAGCCCATAGCAACCAATCAGAGCTCATAGTGACCAATCAGAGCTCATAGCAACCAATCAGAGCTCATAGTGACCAATCAGAGCTCATAGCAACCAAAACCCCTTAGTAACCAATCAGAGCTCATAGCAACCAGAGCCATAGCAACCAATCAGAGCTCATAGCAACCAGTCAGAGCTCATAGCAACCAATCAGACCCCAAATAATAGACCAATAGCAGTCATAACAACCAATCAGAGCTCAAAGCAACCAATCAGAGCCCATAGCAAAAAAACTGAGCCTATAGCAACCAATCAGAGCTGGCCAAGCATTTCTCCAGACCTATACCCTATTGAGCATCTGTGGGGCCTCCTCAAACAGAAGGTGGAGGAGCACAAGGTCTCCAACATCTAGTGACCTCCATGCCCAAGAGAGTTAAGGCAGTGCTGGAAAATAATGGAGGCCATACAAAATACTGACGCCCTGGGCACAGTTTGTCCATTGTCACTGAGGGGCGTCCTCACTTTTGTGGTTACTTAAGGGTGTACTCACTTTTGTTGCCAGCGGTTTAGACATTAATGGTTTTGTTGAGTTATTCTGAACCAAATTTACATTTCTACTTTACATTGTATCCAAGTGTCAGATCCTCAGTGTTGTCCTATGAAAATATATAACACAATACTTAAAAAAAATACGAGGGGTGTACTTACTTTTGTGAGCTATTACATGTATACACATTAGGTCACCCCAAAATGCTGGGGAATGGATAAGTTAAAACTTGTAAACACTGTAGAAAAAAGTAAACCCCAAAACTAACCCCAATTTAGGGTCACAGTTGTGGTCTATTTGGGCTAACCCAAAATAGAGTCAAAGTGCTCGGATTCAGGTTGAATTTGGCCTTGTCCCAAATTTTAAGCACAACACTATACATATTGCTCTGACTGTAAAATGTAAGGGCTGTCACTAGAGGTCACTACAGAAGTGGTGACTTAGATTTTTCACTGAAAGCCTTTAAGATCTGAGGTAAGATAATAACGGTGTAAGGGCCCGTCCCCACGGCAGGGTTGTGGTCAGATTTACAGGCGATTTTTGGATTTGAAAACCATCTGTAAACCGACTGTCAACCTTTTACATTGGCTTAAATAGAAAACCCGTCCACACTGCACAGATTTTCCGCGGGACGGTTTTTCTTTAGACCGCCAGCGTTCCGAGAAACATAGAACATGTTCGTTCTTTCGCCCACTTTTAAGCAGAACATGAACATGTGGGTGCGAAGGGGGACAGACGAATCCACAAACCGCAGACAAAAGCCGTTCCCCAACGTGCCAAAAAAAGCAAAATACTGGTCAGAAAATCCTAAAATATAAAAAAAACTTCAATGATGTTTATATACTGTGTATCTTGTGAACTGACTATATCTTGTTCTAGGAACACAATTACATAAGGGGGAGCATTTTCCGTAGCTGTGTGTATTTTTATATGAATGGATAGAGGAAATTTACTAGATTGTGATGTCACGTCCATTGAGATGTGACTTCACATGAGTATAGCCATCAATTATGGCATGATCATAGGCTGTCTTTTCTAGAAATGCTGGTAACATAAAACATTTAGGCAGCCAGATGCGTGTATTAAAAGAGGCCTGGACTCACGGGACAGGGATGTAATTCTACCGCTGTATAAAGCATTGGTGCGACCTCACTTAGAATATGCTGTTCAGTTCTGGGCCCCAGTTTATAGAAAAGATGTAATGGAGCTAGAGAGAGTGCAAAGCCGAGCAACCAAACTTATAGCTAGAGAAAGTGCAAAGACGAGCAACCAAACTTATAAGAAGAATGGAGCATCTTACTTATGAGGAGAGGTTAGAAGAATTGAAATCTATTTAGTCTTGAGAAAAGACGGCTCTGGGGGGACATGATTAATTTATGTGTGGTCCCTACAAAAAGTATGAGGAAAAGCTGTTACATGTAAAGCCCGCTCAAAAGACAAGAGGACATTCCCCCCATCTGGAGAAGAAAGGATTCAATCTCCAGAGGAGAAAAGCTTTCTTCACTGTGAGAACTGTAAATCTGGAGTAGCCGCCTGAGGAGCTGGTCACAGCAGGAACAGGTGAGGGTTTCAAGAAAGGCTTAGATAACTACCTGAAAGTAAAGAATATTAATACGTATGTAGTCATGTAAAATTCTCGATCCAGTCTGATGACTCTGTGGTCAGAAATGAAATCTTGCTTAGAGCAGATTGGTTCTTGCCTTATGGGGTTCAAAGCTTTCATCAGTAGGGAAAACTAGGCTTAAAAAATCCTTACCTCCCTCCCTTCATCCACATTTTCACCACCCTTGGTTGAACTTGATGGACATATGTCTTTTTCAACCGTACTAACTATGTAACTACGTAACCATAACTATGCTACCGCTAGGTGGGGCACACTCACAACTGTCTCATCAATAAGGCACACTAGGCAGCTGCCCCGGGGCCCCTCAAGAACCTTGGGTGGATGAAGGTATGTTCCAGGAATCTAGGACACATGCCCTGAATCCTCGGATCAGCAGGATTCTCAGGAGGCACATAGGCTCCCTGCCCTGCCAATTAGACTCTTAGGACCAGGCTGCTTTAGGCCTGCAACCCACAAGACATCATGAGAGCTTTCTGATACAAGGTGGTGATTAGAGGCCTGACCTGGTGTGATATCGTCATTTGGTGGGACTCTGTGCAGTATCTTGCCCGGGGTCCCATAACAATGTTAAGACAGCCCTGGGCGCACTGCATGTTGTGTGTAGTTTTAAGAGCGTAGATGAGCAAGTTACTACATAGCACTGAAGTAGGGTGGTTGGGCGGTGTGTTGCTTGGTTAAATTTACTTGACGCCGATATCCAAGCTGTGGTCAGCATCCGGGCTGTAAAATCAATACACAAGCTTATCCTAGGAGTGATTTAATCTGCAAATGTTTACATTCTCACTCACCCAAAATGTGTTCTCTGATTGATAAAGAGGGTGATAACATGACCAAAAGATCATGATTCCTCTCCTCCTGGGATGATCTTAAGCACAGGTGTCAAACTCAAGGTTCGAGGGTCAAATATAGCCCACCACTCTCTTTTATGTAGCACCTGAGAGCTTAGACATAACAGGTGTGCAACTCACAAGCGGTGGCACAGCTCTGACAGCTCCACCAAGGCACGTAACCACCTTCCAATGGCCTCTTGAGGGCAACCACAATGCTGTCGTGGCCAACGGTGAAAATGATTCTAAAGTTGTAAATGGAAAGAGAAAGGTTGACAGATCCTCCTCCTGTCCCTGTGCAAGGTTGACAGATCCTCCTCTTGTCCCTGCACAAGGTTGACAGATCCTCCTCTTGTCCCTGCGCAAGGTTGACAGATCCTCCTCCTGTCCCTGCGCAAGGTTGACAGATCCTCCTCCTGTCCCTGCACAAGGTTGACAGATCCTCCTCCTGTTACTGCGCAAGGTTGACAGTTCCTCCTCCTGTCCCTGCAAGAGGTTGACAGATCCTCCTCCTTCCCTGTGTAAGGCTGACAGATCCTCCTCCTGTCCCTGCACAAGGTTGACAGATCCTCCTCCTGTCCCTGCACAAGGTTGACAGATCCTCCTCCTGTCCCTGCGCAAGGTTGACAGATCCTCCTCCTGTCCCTGCGCAAGGTTGACAGATCCTCCTCCAGTCCCTGCGCAAGGTTGACAGATCATCCACCTGTCCCTGCGCAAGGTTGACAGATCCTCCTCCTGTCTCCTTGCAAGGTTGACAGTTCCTCCTCCTGTCCCTGCGCAAGGTTGACAGATCCTCCTCCTGTCCCTGCGCAAGGTTGACAGATCCTCCTCCTGTCCCTGCGCAAGGTTGACAGATCCTCCTCCTGTCCCTGCGCAAGTTTGACAGATCTTGTCCTTGTGCAAAGTCAACCCCTTCGGTTATGGCCTGCATCTGCTTCTTCACCTAGGCAAGTTGGTGCAGCTCCCGCTTCTGCCTGCTCCAGACTTGGGCTAAATTTTTGGCTTTAAAACAAAACCGAGGTTTGTCTCTAGCCTAAGCTACAGGTATGTGTCACAAGACACATTTTAGGAGGCTGAAGTTCTGAAGATACATCCTCGGCAGGGGAAGGGTTGATGGACTTTTTCCCTCCTCAGTCTATTGGTTCAATGTCTGCAAGGAATATACTGTGATGATATGTTCTCACAGCAGGTATTGACGGACTCCGAGGGAGACATGTATGAAGGAAGGCGCTTCAAAATGAATAGTCGAGTCTCGTTTTCAGTATATAAGGCGCCTGAATGTATGAAAGTGGTTTTCGTATGCTCATATAGTTCCCGCCCCTCGCCTGTGTGTTTGCCGCATTATGGAACTTAGCAATGCACCAAACATGTATAAAGGCTATAGACAGGCTGGAAATAAAAGAACAGTCATTAGAATAGCAGTGATAGAAACTATGGGACTGATCCTGCTTGGAGGACCACAGGTCCCAGCAAATCCTGTACTGTGCCGGCTCTTGCTGTATGTAGAATAAAGGCTGAGAGCAGCAAAAATACATTTCAAATTTAATGTAGTAAAAATTAAAAATCTGAACATCATCATCAGTGGAATATTTAATGTCAAATTTGTTTTTAGATTCTATTAATTTTAAATACATTTTATAGGAGATATTTTTATATTTTTGGGATATTATATATTTTTATATTAATTTTATATGATAATATTTTTTATTAAATTAAAATAATTTAATTGTATAGAGTTTGATAATTATCAGAAATTCCTTTTTATTATTGCACTGGTGGAAGGTGAGAAATAGTGGACATTTTTTTCCTAACAGCAAATCCAGCTCCACTCTGACTCCTTAGGCTCAGGCAGAGCACATTGACATAGGTCTGCCTGTCCGAGCACCCCCTCATGTTAGGCGCATTAGAAAGTGTCCAGTCTTGCGAACAATGCGCCTAACACGTGTTTTGTGCATTACACATCACAGCTCGCTCATGTTTGTCACATTTTAGACCAGAAAAGGGTGAAAAACCCTTTCATACATGTCTCCCCTAGTAATAATGGGCAGAATTGTGAATGCAGCTCTGGAGCGCATCGGGGTGACCGGTCTATTCAGTTCCTATTGGTGAGGCACTTTGGGCTATTGAGACTATGAATACAATTTTTGTGCACCTTTCTTTAGTCTGAGGTTTTACCTTATATAGTACTCTGTAAAGACAGACTGTTACATAAAGTGAGTGGTGACGTTGTATATTATATATACGGAGTTTTGTGCCTCCTTGTATTATACTTACATCATGGCTATACTTAAATAGTAATGAGTAGACCGGTCATATATTGGATCTCTTATGAACCTTTTCTATTTTTGTAAGATTTTAAGGTGTTATTAATAAAAATTGTTACTTTTATACCAGTTACTCTAGTGTTTCTTGAGATTGTGATACTATGTTAGAGGAGAGTGGTTTTCTAATATGAGAGGGAACCCTAAGGGCATGTTCACACGGCGGCTTTGGGCGCGGTTTTGGCCGCGGGTTCCGACGCGGTTTCCGCGGCCAAAACTGCGCCCAGTTTATTAACATGGTTTCCTATGGGAAATCGCGTTCATAATCACACGCCGCGGGTTTGGGGCCACGGCCTTGCCACGCGTGTTGGAGAACTCTCCTGTCAATTCTTGACAGGGAGTTTTCAGCGCGGCCGCCGCACGGTCTTGCCGCTTGCATGGCCGCAGGTGGTGCGCGGCTTGTGCGCAGCGTGGTTTGCCCCCTGCCTATTAATTTGCATGGGGGCAAACCTTCTCCGCAAGCCGCGCCCCAAGCCACGCCCCACCCACACCGAGACCACGCCCAGCGCCCGCACCGCAAACCCTCCGTGTGAACGAGGCCTAACTCAATAGGGCTCAGCCTATGGAGCATATTTGGACCTATATTACTACGTTTAGCTCTGGACATATGTAGGGAAGCGACCAGTGTATAAGACAAGACGTAACATTATAATAAGATGAAGACAGGGGAATGTATATTGTTAAGACTGTGATCATCGAGATGAGGTTTTCTTCATAGTTGTTCTCAATTGTTGTAAATATTAAATTTTACATTGATTTGTTCTTGTTTTCAGGGAGCGGATGTTCCTAAACATGAAAGTATCTTCACACTCTACGCCACCAAGGTACAAATAACTCTCACCTTGTTTTTCTGTTCAAACTATGAGGTAGATTTTCAGGATAATTAAGTATAACTTGGTTTACTGCAGCACACAACAAATACATATGGATGAGTGCCAGCGGAAAAGTCCCGACCAAAGACCTTCAATATAGAAAAAGTAGAAAATACACAGCACTCCCAAAAATTGATGCAAAAAAGTGATAAGATTTATTCACCCATGTCCATGCAACATTTCAGTCCAACAATAGGACCTTTTTCAAGCAATGTGATACATGTGATTAAGGGGTATTTATATACACTGTGTTCCAAATTATTATGCAAAAAGTGTTTAGAGTGATAAGGTAAGAATTTTTTGTTTGTCAGTTAAACTCATTGATGGTGATGTGTGTCAGGGCTCTTTATATCACTGAAAGCATTTGCAGAAACCTGTGATAATTAGTTTGGCAGGTGTGTCCAATTAAAGGCAAGACTACTTAAGAAGACTGTCCCACATTATTAAGCAGCCTACATTTTCAGCCAAAATGGGAAAGAAAAAGGATGTGTCGGCTGCAGAGAAGCAACAAATTGTGGAGTGTTTGGGTCAAGGCATGACTACAATCAACATTGCCAAGACACTTCATCGTGATCATCGCACAATCAAGAAGTATGTAGCTGATTCACAGCACACACGTGTGCGTGCTGATCAGGGAAAATTGAGGACTCTTTCCAACAGGCAATTACGTCATGTTAAAAGAGCAGCTGCAAAAATGCCTTGTCATAACAGCAGACAAGTTTTTGAAGCTACTGGTGCCTCCAACGTCCCTTCAGAGATTTGCAGCTGAGCGTAAGCCATCCTGTCGACCTCCTCTATCCACTGCACACAAGCAGAAATGGCTCCAGTGGGCCAAACAATACATGAAGACTGACTTCAAAACTGTTTTGTTCACCGACGAGTGACGTGCAACGCTCGATGGTCCAGATGGATGGAGTGGAGGATGGTTGATGGACACCCCATGCAAACACGGCTACGGCGCCAAAAAGGAGGAGGTGGAGTAATGTTTTGGGCTGGAATCATGGGGAGAGAGATTGTCGGCCCCTTTAGGATCCCTGAAGGTGTAAAGATGAACTCCATAATGTATGTGGAGTTTCTCAAACAGCACTTCCTGCCATGGTTCAAGAAGAAGAAACGTGCATTCGCAGCAAGATCATTTTCATGCATGATAATGCACCCGTCTCATGCTGCAAATAACACATCTGCATCTCTGCGTGCTAGGGCATAAAAGGGGACAAACTTATGGTGTGGCCCCCATGCTCCCCTGACCTCAACCCCATTGAGAACCTCTGGAGCATCATCAAAAGGAGTGTCTGCGGGAGGCAGTTCACATCTAAGCAACAGCTCTGGCAGGGTATTCTGTCCTCATGCAAAACAATTAAAGCAGAAACCATCCAAAACCTGACAAATTCAGTGGACGAGAGAGTTCAGAAGCTCATTTCAAACAAGGGGTCCTATGTGCACATGTAACATCACTTAGAATAAAGTTTTGACTTGAAAACTGTTTGATTTCAGTTTGTAATAACCTGCTAATGCTTATTATTTAACAAATGACCATTTTTTTGTTCGTTATAAAAATGAAAAGGTTGAAAACTCTGCTGTGCATAATAATTTAGAATATGCATTTTGAGTGCATTTTGAGTTTTTTTTTGTATAAAATATACTGTTATAATCAATTTGTTCAAAAACCTTTCAATTATACTCTAATAGTTGATGACTGGAAAATTTCAATGACTGCAATACATATAGGTAATTTTGGAAAATAATAGAAAATATTATTTGCATAATAATTTGGAACATAGTTTAATAGTTTGTAAGGCTAAAAAAAAGACAAGTCGTCCATCTAGTTCAGCCTGTTGTGCTAAGGTGTTGATCCCGAGGACGGCAAAAACCCCCAATGAAGTAGAAGCCAATTGTCCTCATTTTAGGGAAAAATTCCTTCCTGACTCCAATCTGGCAATCGGAAAAATCCCTGGATCAATGACTCCTCTCCAGAATCCTAGAGACTATAACTTGTTATATTATTAAGCTCCTAGAAATGCATCCAAACCCTTTTTGAACTCGGTTATTGAATTCGCCATGACAAGTCCTCTGGCAGAGAATTCCATAGTCTCACTGCTCCTTACAGTAAAGAATCCCTTTCTATGTTTATGTAGAAACTTTCGTTCCTCAAGACGTAAAGGATGCCCCCTTGTTCTAGATACAGCCCTGTGTATAAATAAATCTTGGGAGAGATCTCTATATTGACCTTTGATGTATTTAAATATATGTATTATGTCCCCCCGAAGCCTTCTTTTCTCTAAACTAAAATAACCCTAATCTTGCCAATCTTTCTGTGTACTGTAGTCCACCAGTCCTTTTATTATTTTTGTTTGCCCGCCTTTGTACCTGTTCAAGCTCTACAATGTCTTCCCTGTGCACTGGTGCCCAAAACTGTACACAATATTCCATGTGTGGTCTAACCAGTGACTTCTATAATGGGAGAATAATGCTGCCTGACACTGGCTGCTACAATTAAGTTTACTGTCCACCAGGATTCCCAAGTCCTTCTCCATGTCACTTTTACCCATTGTTTTTCCCATTTAACATGTAATCATGTAATGGATTTCTCTTCCCATGTGCATAACTTGCATTTATCTGTGTTAAACCTCATCTGCCATTTCCCTGCCCAGGCCTCAACCTATCCAGATCCTTTGTAATAACATATTATCTCTATTGTGTTGATTACTTTACAGAGCTTAGTATCGTCTGCAAGATCGATATTCTACTGTGTATTCCCTGTGTAAGATCATTAATGAAAATGTTAAAGAGGATAGGGCCCAATACTGACACTTGTGGTACCCCACTAGTAACAGCGATCCAGTCTGAGTATGTACCGTTAATTACTACCCTTTGTTTTCTATCAGTGAGCCAGTTACTAACCCACTTGCACACATTTTCCCCCAGTCCAAGCATTCTCATTTTATTTACCAACCTTTTAGTGGCACCGTATCAAATGCTTTAGAAAAATCTGATATATGACATCCAGTGCCTCACCCCGATCCAGTCTAGCACTGACTTCCTCATAGAAGCTGATGAGATTAGTCTGACAGGACCGATCCTTCAGGAACCCATGCTGGAACGGCGTTATACATTTATTGTCAGTGAGATACTCCAGGATAGCATCTCTGAGAAACCTTCAAACATTTTACCTACAACAGAGGTTAAGCTTACCGGCCTATAGTTTCCTGGATCACTTTTTGACCCCTTTTTGAATATTGGCACCACATTTGCTATGCACCAATCCTTTGGGACATACCCCGTTATTAGACAGTCCATGAATATTAAGAATAGGGGCCTATCTATGACATCACTTAACTCCCTTAGGACACGTGGGTGTATGCCATCTGGACCTGGGGATTTGTCTATTTTAATCTTCCTAAGACGGAGCTGCACTTCTTCCTGGGTTAGACAAGAAACTTTTAAGTTGGAGTTTACCTCATCCCTCTGTTCAACAGGAAGGTCATCCTCCTCGGTAAATACAGTGGAGAAAAAAGTGTTTAATACGTTTGCTTTTTTCTCATCGCCCTCTACTGTCTCTCCCTCAGTATTTTTCAAAGGGCCAACATTTTCTGTTTTAATCTTTTTACTATTTATATAGTTAAAAATATTTTGGGGTTAGTTTTACTTTCTATAGCAATATGTCTTTCCGTCTCCAGCTTTGCTTCCTTTATCTTTATTTTACACACTTTATTTTTTTCCCTATAGCTTCTTAGTGCTTCTTCACTGCCCTCCTGTTTTAGTAGGTGAAACGCTTTCTTTTTGTTTTTTATTGCCTCTTTTACATCCTTGTTGATCCACATTGGGTTTTTCCTGTTTCTAATTTTTTTGTTACCATAAGGTATGTACCTCTCACAGTGGTAGCCTAGGATGTTTTTAAAAATATCCCATTTATTATTAGTTCTGCCATATTTAAACACATTGTCCCAGTCAATACGGTTTAGGGCCTCCCTAAGCAGAATAAAATTAGCCTTCCTACATTCAGTGTTTTTGTGGCTCCTTGACAAAAAACTCTATTGAAGGATAAATGGAAATTTATTATATTATGTTCACTATTCCCTAGGTGCCCCTCAACCTGCACCTTTGTTACTCGGTCAGGTCTAGTAGTCAATATTAAATCTAGAAGGGCCTTTCCTCTAGTCGGTTCTTGCACCATTTGGCAAAGGTAATTATCATTAGTTATTGACAAAAACCTGTTTCCTTTATGAGAGCTACAAGCTTCAGATTCCCAATTGATGTCTGGATTGTTAAAGTAGCCCATAATATAACCTCATTCTGATTAGCCGCCTCATCTATTTGCCTGAGGAGTACATCTTCCATGGGTTCTGTTATATTTGGGGGCCTTATAGCAGACCCCTATTAGTATTATATTGTTATTGTTACCCCCATGTATATTTACCCATAAAGATTTCACATGCTCATTACCTGTACCTATATCTTCCCGCAGTGTTTGCTTCAGAAAGGATTTTATATAGAGACAGACACATCCCCCATTCCGGTCTTTACGATCCCTTATAAATAGAATGTAACCCTGCAAGTTAACGCCCAGTCGTAGCTCTGTCCAGCCATGTCTCAGTTATCCCCACTATGTCATATTTTTCTTCAGCTATTAATACTTCTAGTTCATTAATTTTGTTGGTCAGACTCCTGGCATTGGTCAGCATGCAATTTATAGATTTTTCAGTTTTTATTCCTTTCTCTCTGATATTTTTATCTATTGCTACACCCCCTCCCTCCACTCCACCCCCTGTTTTTATTCCTAATTCCCAGCTCTCTATCTTCACTATCTTGCATGCTATATGTGTAGTTACCCTCCCCCCCAGTCCCTAGTTTAAATATTCCTCCAACTTCCTGGCCATTTTGTCCCCCAATACAGCTGCACCCTCCCCATTTAGGTGCAGCCCGTCCCTAGCATAGAGTCTGTAGCCAAGACAGAAGTCAGCCCAGTTTTCCCAAAACCCAAATCCCTCTTTCCTACACCACTTTTTTAGCCACTTATTCACCTCTCTAATCTCCCGCTGCCTCTCTGGTGTGGCTCGTGGAACAGGTAATATTTCTGAAAATATTACCCTGGAGGTCCTTGCCCTGAGCTTTTGGCCTAAGTCCCTGAAATCATTTTTAAGGACACTCCACCTACCTCTAACTTTGTCATTGGTGCCAATGTGGACCATGACAGCTGGATTCTCACCAGCCCCACCCAGCAATCTGTCAACCCGATCCGCGATATGTCGAACCCGGCCCCAGGTAAACAACACACTGTTCGACGATCCCGGTCTTTGTGGCAGATTGCCCTGTCTGTGCCCCTAATAATTGAGTCCCCAACTACTAGCACCTGTCTAGCCTGACCTGCACTCCTATTCCCCATCTTACTGGAGCAGACAGGGGTAGTGTCTTGCTGCAGCAATGCTATTTCTGAACCGACATCCCCCTCATCCGCCAATCTTGCAAATTTGTTGGGGTGTACCAGTTTAGGACTAGCCTCCTGACACTCTTCCCTCTACCCTTCTTTCTTACTGTTACCCATCTAGCTGCCTTATGTTCCTGCACCTCCATGCTACCACCCTCCCCAGTATCTACACCTGCGAGTGATTGCTCAGTGGGCAGCCGGCTCGCTTCCAAGTTGGCAATGGATCTCAGTGTCGCCACTTGCTCATTTAGATCCAGGATCCGGGCTTCTAAATGTGCAGTGTGCACACATCTTGCACATAGTGTAGTGATTTAACTATTTTGATTATCATTTTACAAATAATGTGCATATTCACATAATAACGTCACAAAAGTGAACATCAATCATTGTGACAATATAAAACGTGCATTTCAATTACAATTGTGTATTAAAAAGTTACCTCCCCATTTAATAAATGAATAAAATACATGATTAAATGATTAAAAAGTATCACCTGTGTACAATATAATCAATAAAAAACAAGGGGGTCACTCACCCTGGGTGCGCCGCACATACTATTCAAACTCAGAGTCCATGCCATAACAATGCGCATGTCGGTGACAAAAAAAAAAGCCTGATGACTACTGGGCCTGTGCCACAAGCCTGCGCACGCGTAGCATAGTGCTCATACATAATATGTCGGCACAATGTTATAAATCCTAAGCACGCATGCGCTAGAAACTCACACAGGCGCACTAAAATGCTCTCACACAAAGTGTCACAATCTTGAAAAACCTCAGCCGCGCGTGCACCTACTACAAACTTCAGCGCACAAATTCACGGCTTAATAAATATAAAGGTGATATATATATATATATACTTATTTGTAATTGTATTAGTATAATCAAACCTCCAAAAAGTAGAGGAAGAATAGGTCAAAACGCCACTGCAGGGCACAAAGACCACCATCTCCCAAATACACAGGTGGTAGGGTAAGGAGGCAAAACAACCCCATAAGAGCATGTAAACCCCCACGTCCATTGTCGAGGTATTCACGTATCCACAAAGTGGACAGACGGACACCAAAACAAAATCCCACCTGAACGGAGGGTGCAAAGCCAAAGGGCAACACAATAAGAATTAGGAATGATTTTGGAACAGTTATGTAGGAGAAGCATTTATATAAGCTATACATCACGCCATTTTGTTTCAGAAACTTTCTGAATACCCCAGCAAGAAATGAGTGAGGAGGCCAATCTTTTAGGCTGTGCCTGGGACATGGCAGCCATCTTGGAAGCCACCATATTGGATCAGGGATATATTTTTTTGCAATGGGAAAGCATGTAGCATATCAGAAGAAGACCAGAACTGTCTCAGAAATCAATTTCCACAATCAGATTTGCAATATCTCTTGTGATTCAAAAGTTATCAACACAAGAAAGTTTAGGTACAATTTATAAGGGATAAGACCAATCTTTTCCTGAGGTCCAGTCTGGCTAGAAATGGGCCAAAATGTATGGATAGAAAGCACTGGCTCTTCTTAGTTATCATCTATATCATTTGATTTTAGTTCCAGAAACTACGCGTTTCGTACAGGTAGAACTTCGTCAGTTTTCCCATTGACAAACATTAACACACAGAGCCATATGTATGAAACGGTTTTGGTCTAAAACTCACTTTTTTGCCCATAGATTTCTATGGGGAAAAAAGTGAGTTTTAGACCAAAACCATTTCATACATGTGGCCCACATTGTTATATAAAGTTTGCAATGAAAAAGAAAACACCTCCCATGTGTTGTTACCGGGGATCTGATCAGGTATTCAATTAAAGGTTTTGTCTCACCATGCAGTTTCACAGAGCCACATTCAGCTTCAGACTCACGCTTCCTGTTCAGGTTGCGGGTGGGTCTATAGAAGTGATTGACATATCAGCTTTGCTGTTCGTAGCTGATCTTATTACAATGACATGAGTGTTAGAGATTTATAATCTGCAGTATACAAAGCTACACTCAGCAGGGAGTGACCCACCATGGTCTGAGGGCAGCTTGTGGAGCAATCACATAAGAGAGAGGTGAGGTGGTCAGTAACCAAGAGAAACTTGTGTATACAAGCAGCAGATAAAATCTTCATTATATCTTGAACAAAGCAAAATCAGAACAACAATGTATTTGGTAATGGTCTTCATTTACCTTTCCCTACATGTTAAAATCTGATGACTGTGGTGAGAAAACCCCTTAAAGGTTTTTTAAAGATTAAGGCAGGTTACAGCACATGTATTTGAATGGGATTTTTGCAAACCTTCTTCTCTGGATGGGAAATTTACAGTAGGTTCTGTCCGTCTCCATCTCTCTAGTAAAGTGAGGTTTAATCCATGGCAGGTCCATGCTACAATCTTGATGTTACACCAGATCTTTCACCTCCCGACTGATATCAAGATTTTTGATGTGGAACCTTTGTTCCCCTCTATGAAAAAGTGGCAACCGACTGTTGCCGAAGGTCGGTGGCAACCGAAGGTCTGCAGCTCTCAGGGTATGCTGGAAGTTGTGGGATGGACCTAGATATATAGATGATATATCTCAAAATGTCCTGCAGTGTTTCCCAAAAGAATTGGGGTTATGTAGCAAGAAATGATGGGGAGCTTAATATAGAGCTCATCATCTGGGCTAAGATGATCGAAAAACTCATGACATATAATCATGCCTGGAGCCAACTACTGAAGTTGATTCTTGGGGACAACCAATGTAGTTGATTCTTGTGGCCACCAGTGGAGTTGATTCTTTTGGTCCACCAGTGGAGTTGATTCCTTGAAGCCCAACAGTGGAGCTGATTCTTGGAGCCAACTAGTGGAGATGATTCATGGGGCCCACCAGTGAGACTGATTGTTCGAGCCCACCAGTGGATATGATTCTTGAGGTCACCAGTGGTGGTGATTCTTAGGGCCCACCAGTGGATTTGGTTCTTGGGGCCCACCAGTGGAGTTGATTCTTAGGGACCACCAGTGGAGTTGATTCTTGGGGCCCACCAGTGGAGCTGATTCTTGGGGTTCACCAGTGGAGTTTATTCTTGGGGCCCACCAGTGGAGTTGATTATTTGGGCCCACCAGTGGAGTTGATTATTTGGGCCCCACCAGTGGAGCTGATTATTGGGGTTCACCAGTGGAGTTTATTCTTGGGGCCCACCAGTGGAGTTGATTCCTTGGTGCCACCAGTGGAGTTGATTCTTGGGGCCCACCAGTGGTGCTGATTCTTGGGTTCACCTGTGGAGTTGATTCTTGTGGCCCAGCAGTGTAGCTGATTCTTGGGGTTCACCAGTGGAGTTTATTCTTGGGGCCCACCAGTGGAGTTGATTCCTTGGTGCCCACCAGTGGAGTTGGTTCTTGGTGCCCACCAGTGGAGCTGATTCTTGGGGCCCACCAGTGTAGTTGATTCTTGTGGCCCACCAGTGGAGTTGGTTCATGGGGCCCACCAGTGAAGTTAATTCTTGGGGCCACCAGTGAAGTTGATTCTTAGGGCCCACCAGTGAGACTAATTATTTGAGCCCACCAGTGGAGTTGATTCTTGGGGCCCACCAGTGAAGATGATTCTTGGGGCCCACCTGTGAAGTTGATTCTTAGGGCCCACCACTGGAGCTGATTATTGGGGCCCAACAGTGAAGATGATTCTTAGGGCCCACCAATGGAGATTACTCTTGAAGCCACCAGTGGAGTTGATTCTTGGGGTCCACCAGTGGAGTTGATTCTTTGGGCCCACTACTGAAGTTAATTCTTGGGGCTGACCAGTGGAGTTGATTCTTAGGGTCCACCAATGGAGCTGATTCTTAGGGTCCACCAATGGAGCTGATTCTTGAGGTTCACCAGTGAAGATGATTCTTGGGGTCCACCAGTGAAGTTGATTCCTTGGGGCCCTCCCTACAGCTACTGTTCAAGATTGCACTCTGCCTCTTGATTTCTGCTTCACTTTTTTTGCCTTTCTTCCTGACTTGACATATCAAGGAGCCCACCAAGCCCACCGGAAGTTTCCCCTGCCACATTGCAGCTAGCTAGATCCTGGATTACATATTGAGAGGAAAAGACAAGAATATTGGGATTAAACCTGATTGTTTAGCATGTACATCAAATGTAATAATGATAAATTCATGAATGTTTCTAATTTCTTGCTTTATTCTGTAACAGGGATCCAAACTCTACGCCTGGGATTTAAAACGGCTTCTGAATGACACAGTTAGAAGTGGTAAGACTGAAAAATATGGTACTAATAATAGGATAGATAGATATAAATAGATAGAATTAAGGATAAATAGACAGACAGACAGATAGATACAGACAGATAGATAGATAAATAGATAGATATGAGATAGATAGATAGATAGATAGATAGATAGATATGAGATAGATAGATAGATATTATATAGATAGATAGATAGATATGAGATATATAGATATGAGATAGATAGATATGGGATAGATAGATATGAGATAGATAGATAGATAGATAGATAGATAGATAGATATGAGATAGATAGATATGAGATAGATAGATAGATAGATAGATAGATAGATAGATATGAGACAGATATATAGGAGATAGAGAAATATGTAGAGAGATAGATATATATATGAGATAGATAGATAGATATGAGATAGATAAATAGATAGATATGAGATAGATACATAGATAGATAGATATGAGATAGATACATAGACAGATATGAGATAGATACATAGATAGATAGATAAATAGATAGATAGATAAAGGGATGGATAAATAGATAGATAGATAGATAGATAGATATGAGATAGATAGATAATTTTATAGATATTAGAGAGATAGATTGATAGAAATTCGATACATTTATAGATATTAGATAGATAAATAGATACTGTAGACAGATTATTCTTTGCTCGATTCTCCTTTCTTAAAGCTTTTCATTCATGTCCATGGAAGGGAATCAGGAGAAAACTAGTAAACACTGTGCCCGCTCGACGGTGTCCCTTATATCGACCATCATACATAATGAGTCCACGGTCTGATTCCTGCGGCACCTTCTTCTGGTGGCAAATAATATAACAATGAACAAAAAATATTTAAAAAAAAATGTATAGTGGGTATGGAAGGTATTCAGACCCCTCTCTCACCAAGGCTCTTCTCCCACGATTGCTTAGTTTGGCTGGACGGCCGGGTCGAGGAAGAGTTGTGGTCGTCTCAAACTTCTTCCATTTTAGGATTATGGAGGCCAGTGTGCCTTTAGGAACCTTGAGGGCTGCAGAAATTCTCTTGTAACCTTGGCCAGATCTGTGCCTTGCCACAATTCTGTCTCTGAGCTCCTTGGGCAGTTCCTTAGACCACATGATTCTCATGTGCTCTGACATGCACTGTGAGCTGTGAGGTCTTATATAGATAGGTCTGTGCTTTTCCTAATCAAGTCCAATCAGTTTAATTAAACACAGACGGACTCCAATGAAGGAGTAGAACCATCTCAAGGAGGATCAGAAGGAAATGGACAGCATGTGAGTTAAATATGAATGTCACAGTAAAGCGTCTGAATACTTATGACCAGGTGATATTTCAGTTTTTCTTGTTTAATAAATTTGCAAAAATATCTACATTTCTGTTTTTTTCCATCCAAGATGGGGAGGGAGGGGGGGGGGGGCAGAGTGTACATTAATGAGCAAGAAATGTACTTTTTGGATCTTACCAAATGGCTGCAATGAAACAAAGAGTGAAAAATTTAAAGGGGTCTGAATACTTTCCGTACCCACTGTATTTTTTTTTTTATTCAAAACTACACTGTTGAATACATTTCTTTCCCAGGTGTCTGTCTTTGTTCTACATGGAGTTACTATGTAGCATTTCACTGAGTAAATATTTATATCCTTGCTCCTAGAATATCCGTACCCGTATGGAGCGAAATTCACCATTGACGGAAGTCGGGAAATACTGGCGTCGGCAGATGTATCCTTTATATGATTTATATCATTATGTTGTGAGTGGTGGCCGCAGGGCTCAGTATTGGGTCCTCTCTTATTTAATGTATTTATTAACAATATAGTGGAAGGGATCGATAGCACGGTTTCGATTTTTGCAGATGACACCAAGCTATGCAGGGTAGTGCAATCTATGGAAGATGCTCATAAATTGCAAGCAGACCTGGACACACTGAGTGCTTGGGCATCCACTTGCCAAATGGGGTTCAATATGGATAAATGTAAGGTTCTGCATCTGGGTACTAATAATCTGCAGCATCATATGTCCTAGGGGGAGAAACTGGGAGAATCGCTTGTTGAGAAAGATCTGGGCGTTCTTGTAGATCATAGACTACAGAACAACATGCAGTGTCAATCAGCTGCCTCTAGGGCAAGTAAGATATTGGCGTGTATTAAAAGAGTCCTGGACTCGCGGGACAAGGATGTAATTCTACCGCTGTATAAAGCAATGGTGCGTCCTCACTTAGAATATGCTGTTCAGTTCTGGGCCCCAGTTTATAGAAGAGATGTAACGGAGCTAGAGAGAGTACAAAGACGAGCAACCAAACTTATAAGGGGAATGGAGCATCTTAGTTATGAGGAGAGGTTAGTAGAATTGAACTTATTTAGTCTTGAAAAAAGACGGTTTCGGGGGGACATTATTAATGTGTATAAATACATAAATGGTCCCTACAAAAAGTATGGGGAAAAATTATTTCATGTGAAGCCTCCTCAAAAGACAAGGGGACATTCCCTTCCACTAGAGAAAAAAGGATTCAATCTCCAGAGGAGAAGAGTGTTCTTCACTGTAAGAACTGTGAATATGTGGAATAGCCTGCTTTAGGAGCTGGTCACAGCAGGAATCTAGAGAGTTTCAAGAAAGGCTTAGATACCTACCTGGAACTAAAGAATATTAATGCGTACGTAGCTATGTAAAATTCTGGATCTTGGCTGGTGGCGGCTCTGGGGTCAGAGATGGGGCCTCCCCTGGAGCAGATTGGTTCTTGCCTTGTGGGTTTCAGGGCATTCACCAGTGGGGGGCGGGGCTTAATGTCCTTGTCTCTCTCCCTTCACCCACATTTTCCCCACCCTTGGGTGAACTTGATGGACGCGTGTCTTCTTTCAACCGTACTAACTATGTAACTATGACTGGTGTGTGTGTGTGTGTGTGGGGGGGGGGGGGGGTGTATTTATTTTTAACCTTTTTATGTCTTTTTTTTACCTCTTCTTTTACCACACGGGAGTTATTGGATGCACTTTTCTTTTTTTACATTTTTTTATTTATTAGCCTTCTTTCTCTTGGTTGCACCAGATTATTTGCAAACAAAATCTTGAGCGCTAGAAAAGGGCCTGGGATAAGAGCTAGGCAGAGTAGGTGGTGGCATAGGGCGTCATTAATGGTGCGGTCTGATGGGGCAATGCCTTCTGATAAACCAACCCTGGTCTCCTTGTCGGAGGCTTCAGTATAATCCTGCATTTATACGTTTCCTTTCCTTTAAATTGATTTTTTTCCTAAGTAACGAGCAGATTAATAGGAAAGGGAAAATTGACGCAGGAGCATTTATTCCCTTGTGGAAAACCATCACCCAGTTTAAGGTAATTGTAGAGCCAGGAGCTGCTGTACTACTACTAAAAATTCGCCTTATAATATGGATCTAAAGACGTAGTGTTTATCGGTACCAATTTGAAGTATCTGCAATTTTCTCATAAATTTGTATTCCTTTTTTTTCTCTAGGAGACAGGATGACCCAAAAACATTATTTTTTTTTTACAGCCTTCATGGTGCAGGATAGATGACATGATGTTGTTACATTAGACTTTTATGGATGTGATGATACCAATTATGTAACTTATTTTACTGTTTATTTTATATGAGAAATCGGAAAAGGTGAAATCCTTATTTTTTTTGTTGGTTTTTTTAAAGTC
The DNA here is from genome assembly GCA_025379985.1 of Phyllomedusa bahiana. Taxonomy (NCBI): domain Eukaryota; kingdom Metazoa; phylum Chordata; class Amphibia; order Anura; family Hylidae; genus Phyllomedusa; species Phyllomedusa bahiana. The sequence goes on from JAODAL010027362.1 coordinate 51,700, forward strand.
ATTTTTAGCTCCCCTAGGAGGCTGAACATGTGATCTACGGAAAAGATTTTTTTTTTAATTTCTAATATTTTTTTTGACATTTTTCATACTTTGGTAAACTTTTATTTTGTATATATATTTTCCTTTTGCGCATTCATTTAGCCCCCCCCCCCCCTCCCCCCAAGAAGACTTAATATACAATCAATGGAAAAGGTTTTATATTTTATTTATATTTTTAAAAATTTTATTTATACTGTGACAAACTTTTTTTTTCTGTTTTTATGTTACGGTCATTTTTTGCCCACAAAGAGGGCTGGAAATGCGATCACTGGAAAATGGTTTTTTTCAATGTTTTAAAAATTTTATATGGTAAGTTTTAGCTTCCCTACAGAGCTGAACATACAGTCATTGAAAAAATGTTTAAACTCTTTTTATATTTTTCAAATATTTTACATTCTAGAAACATTTTTATTTACTTTTTTTTTTTCACAGTAATTTTAAACTCTCCAACAGGGCTGGACAAATAATCACTGTAAAACGTTTTTTTTTTTATTTTATATTTTCAATATTTTTTATATTTTGAAAAAAAAAAAATTTTTTTTTCGCACAGTGATTTTTAGCTCCGCTATAGGGATGAACATGCAATTCCTGGAACAGTTTTGTTTTTTATTATTATTAATATTTTTTTTATTTTTTTTATACTTTTACAAACTTTTCTTAACTTTTCATTATTTTTACAGTAATTTTAAGTCCCCTTAGAGGGCTGTACATGTGATCACTAGAGAAGAGCTTTTTAATTAATAATATTTTTTTAAAATATTTTTACAATTTTTTTTTTATAATTTTTACTAGATCACTAGAGAAGATTTTTTGAATTTATAATATAATATTTTTACAAACTTTTCTTTTCTTTAATCATTTTTACAGTAATTTTTACCCCCTTAGAAGGCTGAGCCTGTGATCTCTGGAAAAGGTTTTTTAGAATTCTTAATATTTTTTTTCTACTTTTACATATTTTTAAAAAAACTTTTATTTTACAGTTCTTTTTAGACCCCTTGAGACTAAAATATTTGAACTAGTTTGCTTGTATTTATTTGCATCTAAAGCATAAGTATAGAGGTATTTCATTGATCTCCCATTCTCCTATGGCAGAGTGTAATAGAAGTACTATCATGGCAGACCTGAAGACCTTCATTAGGCCCCCGGCTGCAATGACAACCGAACAGCACCCCAAGATTTTGTCCCAGAGGGCACTGCAGTCCTTATTGATTAGATGCCACGGGGGCATTGACTGTGGCAGCTGAGTAAGGGGTTTTCCAAGACTTTTAAAATCCTCTCTATCACTTTCTAAGCAAAAATGTTAACACCTTAATTTTTAAACCCCATTTCCCCGGCCCAAATTACGCCTTTCTGGAAACGGGGGCCCCCCCCGGGGCCCGGGAGCGGGGAGTTTCAGGGGCGCACTTCGGGACCATTAAAATTTCACGTTAAGGCGGGGAAAGGGGGGCCGGGCCCTAAAAGGGGGTGGAATTTAATTGGTAAATAACAGCCAGCACCCGAAAATGGGGCGGGGGTCAGCACATACACCCATGCGCGAATGACTTCGTTACATAAAATACATGTAAGGCGGGAATTTTAGCCAGAATGCCTCTATTCAGAGCTCACTTTTGTGCAGGGCAGTACTGCTGTCAGGGGTCCGACAATATGGTGCAACTGGAAACAGCTGGGGGCCCCAATAATTTAGCTGTATGGCGCCCTGAAATCACTGATGGCATCCCTGTTCTTTCGAAAAACCTACACATGTTGGGGCAAAAATATTTATCTGGAAAAGGGGGAAAAAAAGGGGGGGGGGTTTTTAGGAAAAATTTCCCCCCTACCAAAAAAAAAACAAAAAAAAAAAAGACCATTTCTGGGTCTACTAATGGCGTCGCCAGGGCATGGCTCAAATCTCCCATAATGGGGAGAAAGAAGTTTGGAAAGTATGATAGTTACTGTATTCGTTTTGTTTCCCTTTCAGAATCTGTTTTCCAACGTGGATGTGAATCGTTGCGGATTCCTCAGCGTGACCGAATTCTGCAAGATAATACATCAAGCAGGTGCGCCCTCCATTTACCCCATTGAACCTTCTATATTTTCTATTCGGAGAGACCAACAATAACGGAACCTTCACTGCAAAATATCTGCATGAAAACCTTCTCTTATTAACCTTAGAATGTGAAGCAGGTAATCAAAATTGGAAAAAAGAGCTGTGGAAAAGGGCTCCCCCTCCCACTAAAGCAGGGTTCAAGCGGTCCGACCCCTGTGTTTACCCTCTAGTGCTGGCGACGTGGCACGGTTCTCCCTCTGATCGCCCATCCATGATGAGATCATGAGGTGCTGAGCATCTGTTATGGCATCCAGAAGCCTAATGAAGGTTTCTGCGACTGCCTTGTCAGTGCCCCCTATTATTTCCCTATTGGGACGGAAGTAATGGGAGGCCTCTTGGTACACCCTTCTTAAATTTTTATATGAGCTATGGCCACTTAGGGCCACATGTATAAAAATGTTTTGGGTCTAAGACTTTTTTGTTGTCCCTTGCAACCAAACAGGGTTCCCTTTTTTTTCCTATAGTGCTTGCAAAAAGGAAAGGGGGGCTTTATTTTTTTGCTATGGGCTTGATTGGTTTGCTATGAGCTTGTTGGGTATGAGCTCTGATTTGGGTTTTATGGCTCTGATTGGGGGTTTTATGGCTTGATTGGTTGCTATGGCTCTGATTGGTTCTATGGGAACAAAGAAAGTCTTGACCAGGGTTTTCAAATGTCGCCCCTTGGGTTAAATACCCTAGGAGGACTACAAGTACAACTGTAAAAAGGGAAAACAAAAATTTTAAAATAAAAAATATTAAAAGTTCAAATCACCCACCCTTTTGCCATTTTGCAAATAAAAAAGAAATTAAAAAAGTGACACCTAATTGATATCACCGCATCTGTGCAAGTCCTATCTGTTAGAACATAATATCATTTATCTGGCACTGAAACCCTAGAAAAAAAAAAATTTCCCAAAAGCAAAAACTGGGGTTTTTTTTTGTCTTTTAACGCCCCTAAAAATTTGGGGTAAAAAGTGATCAAAAAAATCGTTATCCCAAAATTTTACCCAAAAATATGCATTTATCCCACAAGAAAAAGCCCTCACTCAGGTCCCCTAATGGAAAACAAAATAGCGCAAAGTAAAAAAAAATAAGAATGTTTTTATTTATTTTTTTAAAGTATTAAAACATAAGGAAAACCCTACATGTTTGGTATCTCCGGAACAAAACAACCACAATTTTTTTTTTTTTACATTTTACCCCACGAACACTGCAAAATATAAAAAAAAAATAGGTCCCCCAGGAAAAAAGGTTTTAAAAAAAAATTTTCCCGGCAAAGCAGACACTGGGGGGCATTTATC